>NW_015149027.1:805098-844394 GCF_001465965.1 Polistes dominula | reverse complement strand
ATATATATATATATATATAATATTATTATTTATAATAATTATATTATTAACCCTTTGCACTCGAGTGGCGCCGAATTAGCGCTCGGTAAATGGTAGATTTAAGTGGCAACTCGAGCGGCGCTGATACGGCGCCCGGTAAATTGAAGTGGCAACTTGCACGTTAATAAATAGTTAATAAATATTATTATTTATAATATTATATGATGCTTAGGTATCAAACTGATAAAAAAAAAAAAAAAATCACATTTAAGTATAGAAAATATTTAAAGATTAATAATTTGCAATTAATCGAAAATTTCATTCAACTTTTCATTACAAGCAGATGTGATTTCCCAAATTCACTAATAAACGACACGATAAAAAATAAAAAATACAAAAATTTACCAAAAGATCGCGGCGACAAAGCGTGTAAACCGTCATAGCTCGTAGAAAAGAAAAAGAAAATAAAATAAAAACAAAGAAAAAGAACAAAAAACAAAATGAAATAGGCAGAGCTGCTGAAAGGCTAAAAAACAAGCGAGAGAGAGAGAGGGAGACAGAGTGAGAGAGAGGGAGGAAAGAGAGAGTAGTTGGAAAAGAAAAAAAAGAATTGAAAAAAAAAAAGGGTCGGGTCAAAGCGTCGACAAGTTACCTTTGAACCTTGACGATCATCGTGCTTGCCTAGCAGACCGCCGAGTTTTTTCACTAGCGCGTATTTTTGTTCCTATACTTTTGCTGCACTCCTCTCTCCTCTCTTCTCCTCTCCTCTCCTCTCCTTCGTCTCCCTTTTCCCTTTTTCTATTTTTTTTCTTTTTCATTTACACGCGTGTTGTACACACGCAGCAAGTTCATAGACGCAACCTGGTGGGAGTTGGAGTTGGGGGTGGTGTCGAGGTTAGGGTTGGTGTTGGGATTGGGATTGGGGTTGGTTGGTTGATTTTTTCTCGCTTGAACGCGACTCTTTCGGCATACGGCCTCAAGCAACAAACTTTAATTAGCAAGGATTCAGGAACCTAAAAACAGGAAGGAAGTGGGGAGTGGGAAGGTGGTGGGGATAAGAAGCAAATGAAACATCATTCGTAGCACCTATAGGCGCTACCAAAATTACAATTTTATCAATTTCTTTTATTATTTTTTTAATTTTTTCCTTAGCAAGGATTCAGAAACCTAAAAACGGAAAGGGAGTGGGGAATGAGAAGGTGGTGGGGATAAGAAACAAATGAAACATCATTCGTAGTACTTACAGGCGCTACCAAAATTACAATTTTGTCAATTTCTTTTATTTTTTCTATTTTTTATTTGTCCCTATATCCTTTTTCCCCTATCTATCTATCTATCTAAACTATCTAAACTATCTATCTATCTATATATCTATATTTTTATCAGTTTATTTCAACCCTTCATGCATATACCTTTCTCTCATGTTCCTCGCGGCAAACCTCGAAAACGTCCGACACTGGAAAACGTCACCCCATTTCCCTACCCTCACCATCAACCTGCCAGGTTGCCTGCCAGTGCTTTGCCCATATTTTTTCACCACTTCTCTTTCCATCCTACCATCCCCCCCCCCCACCTACCCTTCTTTCCTCTTTATCAACGTTCGTTCAAAGCCGTTCTCTCTCTCTGGTGGCAGGAAAAACTCGATGCACCCCTCCGTTTCTGTACTGCACTGCACTGCACTGCACTGCACTGCACCACGTCTGCACTTTCTCTCTCTTTTTCTCTTTACTATGACGTTGCTTCTAGTTCGAAAACATGTGTGGAAAGAGAAGCGTGAAACTAACACGAGTTTTATGAGAAAATGAGAGAGATAGAGATACAATATATATATATAGTATGGATATCGAGCTTCAAAGAGTTGCATGGCACCCCTGCTTCTGCATCCTCTTTCATCGTCCGACACTTCGCTCATATTCCGTTTTTTTAAAAGCTCCGAAACTACCCACTCCTACGTTTACCAACCCACACACACCTTTTCTACCCTCCTTCCTACTTTCCTTCCTTCTTTCCTTTCTTCATTTCATCCCCCTTTCGGATTCAACCTAAACGTTTCTCCCGTACGTTCTTTTCTCTTTTTCAACCCCCGAAAAACCCGCTTTCGTCAATGGCCTACTATTATCATCCCTCTCTTTTGTTTTTTTATCAATTTTTTATTGCATAGGAATAGAAAAGAAAATTAAATGAAAATAATGCGTTTTACACGCTTCATTGCAACCAACTCAACCAAGTCAGCTTTCAACATTGTGTAAAGTAAGAAACTAACACAACAGGTTTGTGAAACTTAGAACGTCGAACATATCGCAAATTTGGGTATCGATCTGTGTCTAACCTCAAATTAAGATACAATGATTAATAGATTTCATGCTACCAGTGTTCATTTTTGATATACTTGATAAACTTGACCATCAGGTCACTTGATACCTTGAGGGCCACGTGAATTTTTATGGAAATCTTCGTCAGGTTGCAGCAAAACGAAAACTTGAACGTCAGGCATTGGTGTCTGACACAACCTGAATGGGAAGTTCAGTGTCAGGGTTGTGTCAGGGTTACGTCAGGGTCATCATTAATGACTGACGTAGTACTCAACGTATTACAGTACCCATTAATGGATAGGATATAAACTATCCTATCTTTCAAGTTGGATGAAATTGCATAGAGTGTGCAAAATTTGATTAAAATCGGTTCAGTAGTTTACGAGTCCATTGCGGACAAACAACGTGACACGTAATTTATATATATTATATCTATTTGATTATATTTTTTTTTATTTATTATAGTAATTTTACATTGGCAAATTTTGTTTTGTTATTTTTTTTTTTTTATCTCGATGAATACTTTACACAAAATAATTGATAATAGTGTTTGATTATAAACTCAATTCATAAAGTGTACGAATTTGTAATGGCATCTATGGAGAATGATATATATATATAATGGGAATTGTTATTTGTTACACACGAAAAAGGATGAAGATTTTTTGTGAAAATTTGAATGTACAAGAGAGAAAGAGAGGGAGAGAGAGAAAGATAGATAGAGAATTTTTCAGATAATGTACGAGCCAAAAAGATCGTACAAATTTATATCTATCGTTCGTCAAATGTGCGTGTACGATACGTTTCGTGAAACTACGTTACTCCGATTGACTTTTTTTATTTTTTATTTTATTTTTTTTTTTCATGATGGATATAGTAGGAAAAGTGGACACATATATAGATATACATATATGTAGATATAGATGTACAACATACATGTTGTATCGTCAGTTTTATTGAACTTCGCGATAGCGTCCTTTTGCCCATTTTACGAATCTAACGAACCTAACCTTTCTTTTTTCTCCCCCACCTGACACCTAAATTTTTTTTTTTTCTATACCATCATACTTTTGTTGTTGTTGTTGTTGTTTTTGGGAATTGTGCGTAAAAATATCTTCGAAAAGGTTTAACGATTTTGATAAGGTGCGATTGTTTTGTTCAACTGACCAATGAGAAAGTCTGTGTGTTCATCATCGTGTGTGTGTTTTCTCCAAGTTTCTTTTGTGACGTGGGGAAAAATAATCCCCCCCAAAAAATTGGGTCAAAAATGATGTGGAAATAAAAAAAAAAAAAAGAAAAAAAAGGTTCGTTCGTACGTTTCATATTTATGTGGTTGCTTCTCGTATTTTTCTCTTTTTTCTTTTTCTCTGGTAATTTTTTTTTTGTCTGTACTCCTACCACCTTCACTTCTATCTGTACACTCCCACCTTCAACCCTTTTTCGATTGATTCACGCACGAATAGGAGAAAGAAAGTAATAGGGTAAATATGCAATAAAAGTCGATTTCGCAATTCGTGAAAATGCTCGACAACGACTACTACCACTACTATCAAGACCATCACCACCAACACCACCATTGTTTACAATCCTACGAAGAGATGCAATTAATTTCATTATCATCCCTCGTATTCCACGTATAACGTATCCACAAATATCAATCCAGGAAATTCTTTGTTCCTTGGTATAATCGAGAATCGTAGTAGTAGAAAAGAGTCATTTTGACAAAGGTAATATCGATTTGCGGTTTATTTGATAAAATAGAAAGAAAAAAAAAATTAGAGAAAAAAAATATGGCATACCACCACCCCCAACTGAGATCATCATCAATCGGTTTATTTGACGGAATAGATAAAAAGAACAGAAATAAAATGTTGCACCCGACCAGATCATTATCAATTGGATTATTTGATAGAATAGACAAAAAAAAAAGAATAAAAAATATTTGAAGAATAGAAAAGAAAGGAAAAAACAGATGTTTGCAGATCACACACGGTAGAAAGTGAAATCTTCAAAAAACTAAGTTTCGAGATAATGAGATGAATACAAAATATCTGCTGTAGGATAATTGTATTCTCTTTTTATTTAGTATCACGGCCGTTTCATTGTCTCCCACCGCACCGTTACATAGCCGCCTACCGCTCCATGTTACATTTTTTCGAATCACATTCATTCTAGAGAAGTTTTCACTTCAAAAAAAGATCTTCACTTTCCAAAACAAAAAAAAAAGAACAATCGAAACAATCGAAAAAAGTTTTCACCTCAAAAACAAAAATGGCATATCACCCCCTTACCCACATCATCATTAATCGATTTATTTGATAGAATAGAAACAAAAGAATAGAAAATTCAACAAATTTCGACAATAAAAAAAAATAAAAAGAACCAAAAAAGTAGAATACAAAAAAAAAAATGGCATATCCCCAAACCCCAGATCATCATCAATCCCATATCCAGTGTATGACACGCGTGTAACGTTTCAATAGACTTTTGTGAAATATATTCCTATCCCCTACGGGTCTGCACACCCTCCCCCTCCCCCTCCCTTCCTCCCCCTTCCATGTCCCTTCCCTCTTTTTCTGTCCCTTTCCATTTCCTCTCATTCCACAGATATCACAGTATGATGGTGGTCGCGATTTTATGGTCGAAATACATATCACTCCATGGTCGTACGTGGTTCGTTCATTGAAAAACACTGGGCCAAAGATATGAGCTGGAAGACATTACGAATGAAGAATTATGGTAGTCAGCTTTTTCATGCTGAAGTGACGAATTTATTCGAAAGTTCCATTGCTGCATTGTTGCATTGCTGTTGCATTGTTGTTGCATTGTTGTTGCTGCTGTTCACTCTAATTTGTCGTGTCGTTTAGTTTTCCCCGTAAAATCCTCGTGTATTTGTGTCTCTGGGTGTGTGTTTGTGTGGGTGGGTTTGGTGAGTTAACAAAATTATTATTTTCCACTCATATCCGTGATACTATCGAAGGTTTCGTTGTTTTCTTGTTGTTGGTTGGTTGGTTTGTTCGTTTGTGCCGATTTTACGAGAATGCATCGATATTTGTTTTATTTTAATTTTGAACTAGATTTTCATTGATTGATTTAGTTTATTTAACTTTTTTTCTCAGATATTTATAAAAAAAAAATGTACATGTAATTTAATATAAAATAATATATTACAACAGTCAGGAAGTAGATTGTATCGATTTTTTTATTCTAATTTTGAACTAAAAAGCAAACAAAAAATAGAAAAGAAATGATGTTTCTTCTCTTTCACTTTATTTTTGTTTCTTTTATTTCGTTCAAATTGCAAAATACGAATGTTTTATTTATTATATATTTTTTTTTCTCGAATAAATAATTATTATTCTTTCCCCGAGGTATTATAAGTTAAACTAAATTTCTTTGTTATATTTTTCTTTTTTTTTTTTGTTTTCTTTCTTTCTTTTATTCTGTTCAATTTGCAAAATACAAACTTTGCGTTTGTATTTTTTTGTTCTCTTTCTGAACAAACAATTATTCTCCCTTACGTATTTTAATTTGAAATAATTTCTAAGTTATACTTTTCTTCTTTTTATTTTATTTTATTTTTTATATCGAAACGTTTTCCTTTTATTGTAACTCAACTGATATAATTGTAACAAGAAAGTATAAAAAAAACTTCTTTTGAAAGTGTTTACAAGCAGTCAGGGAATTCGTTACGAGAATAAGAAGATGAAGAAGAAAAAGAAAGAAAGAACTTTGATACGTTTCATTGTATTACTTTGATAGTTGTAGTAGTAGTAGTAGTAGTAGTGGTAGGCACTCGTACCTTTTCCCCTTCCCTTTAGGGCACCCTTTCCTTATCGGTTTCTCGTCCTCGTTTCGCATTTACGGACCAACTTTCTTTACTACTATTACTGGCCTACCTGATATTTTTCCCAAAGATATACGAGAAAACTTTATAGGGTAGTTTTATGGTTTACCCCTTACCCTACCCCATCGACCAATATGATTTGAGTTACTAATAAGCTAAACTTTTTGTGGAAAATTTGTTGCTGGGTTATAGAATAGTCAACTAATAATATTAAACGTTGATGTACACCTCTAGTTTTCATTTTATTTTCATTTCCTATAGTCTCACCCTCTACCAACATCACCATCATCCTTCTTTCCTAAAATTTTTCTCATGGGGCCACGTCGTGAAAATTACGCGCAACCTATATCATGACGTAGTTGGCATCTTCATCAACTTTTAATATGTTGACAGAGATATGTTCAGTATTATTGTTTCAACTCATCCCAATGTTGCAACCTGTCATAATAAGTCAGTGAGAATCAGTCAGTCAGTCAGAATAAGTCAGTCAGAATCAGTCAATCAGTTAGAATCAGTCAGTTATACATTCAGTCAGTTATATATTCAGTCAGTCAGATATTCATTCAGTTAGTAAGTCAGTCAGTCAGTTTCATCGCCACAAATACCAAACCCCACCCAGTGTTCCCATCCCTGAGCTTGACCCTGTCCACTCGCGGTCTTCGTAGCCCACTTCTTTAAGATCCCGAACCAATATTGTCCTCCCATCCACGTCTCGGTCTACCCAGTGGTCTTTTCCCGTTGCTATACCGATCAGTATTTTATACACCGTTCGATTCACCCCCATGCGTGCCACGTGACCTGCCCATCTTAATCGGCGCGATTTTACGACGTTAATGATGTCCGGTTTTGTTGTACAGTCAGGTGTACTTCTACGTTATGGGGTTTTCTCCGATTCGGCAGTTTCCTCATCGCGTTTTGCACCCGAAGATTTGACGGACAACTTTATTTTCGAAAAGCTTCAATTTCTTTTTGTCCTGTGACGTAAGTGATCACGTTTCGGTACCATAAAGGACTACTGGTAGGATGATTGTCCTGTTTATCCTGATTTTGAAGTACCTAGACAGCAATCGCGAGCTGAGATATTGTCTAAATTGATTCTTTTTTTAAGTTCTTCGTTTATTTCGTAAAATTCGAAAAAAGAACAAAAATCTGGATGAAACACAACATTGAGTATTACATAATAAAAAAAAAACCATTACGTGTCAAATTTACTTAACAATTGAATTTGTTTAAATCTGCGATATTTCAATGAAAATTTTATATGCTATATATACAAAAAAAAAAAAAAAAATGAAAGAAAATAAAAATAGAATCGTTTTAACCCCCCAACCATCCACCCACCACTACCACGACGAGTCCAGGCATCAAATTGATGAGATAGGAAGTAGTATTTTCGGGAGAATATTTTTCACTAAAATCGAATATGACGTGCATCTCGGAAAAATAAAAAACAATAAAAAAAAAACCCTTTTTTTCTGCTTTGAACTAAATAACAAATAAAAAAAAAGAAGAAAAAAAATCGTCAAGGCGACAACTTGAATTTAAAAACGTCCAGTTGCAATAAAAATAAAAAAATAAAAAAAACAGGAAACAGTAGAAAAAAAGGAGAATCATTCAGATGGGTTTTTTTTTTTTTAAAGTTACATGAACCATTTAAAAAAGAAAAAAAAAACGAAAAACCTCAAAATTTCGAAAATTCATATCTCAAAAAACACAAGAGGGTTCGGTCGAAAAATTTTCTGTAAAAAATCATGAATACCTTTTTTTTTTTTCTTTTTTATTCATCAGGATCAATAACGTATAAAATTTTCATCGGAATAGCAGATGCAACTAAAAAAAAAAAAAAAAGAAAATAAAAAAAATACATTTGGTTAGGATAAAAATTTTATCAATCGCACGTACACTCGTAATTTAAAAGAACAAAAAAATTATTATTATTTATTTTAATAATTGTTTTTAAAAACTAACCACATAATAACTAACGACCCTTTCCATCGATTTAATCCTTTGAAAAAAAATTAATAAAAATAATTCAATGATACTTCTCGATGTTAAAATTAAATAAACACAAACAAATCGAATAATTAAACATTGTGATCGATACACGTTTGTGATTATTCTCTCATACGTTGTTATAGTGTTACAAAACTATCAATCGATGGTTGGTATTAACGAGGATATAATATTGCGTACGATTATCGGAAGTAACTTGTTGGCAGTATTGATTAATTAACTCACCGATTAATGGGAAATACCATACGTGATGTTGTACTATATTTAAACGATAACGCGTTTAAACGGCCAAACACGATGAACTTGATCGGTTAGTTTCACTTCTCGTATGAGTTATATCAAGTGGTATTCTATTAATATCATCTTCTCAACCTAAATAGTATAAAACGATTACATTAATAAACTGATCGTAGGTTAGTATATTTTGAAAACAAATGAATATTAAGGGGTTTACAAAATATTAAAAAGATAATTATTAACCCTCTCGCTGCGAACAGCGCCTTTTGGCGCCGTGTATTTGATTTACGAATGTCTTGCGTTGTACCGTGTTGTCCATACAAACAACCTACTATTGCGCCAACTGCTGAAAGGGCATTTCATTTTTAGGCGCTCCCCAACGAAAGGCTTAACATTCAATGTCTCTTTTATAAATAAATAATTAACAAAATAAATAAATAATTAACAATCATCATCATATTAATATCATACATGGGGGGGATGTAAACTCGCATTTAGAACATGCCACACGTTTCTGGGTATAACATCGAAACATAAAGGAATTGGGGGATGATTGGGAGGGGGGCTCGTTCCGGATGCACTTTGCATCTACGGTGCATAATTCGTGCTGTTCGAGAGAGTCCACTACCATCACTATCACCACCCTTCATCGTTGGGGGTCCAGGATGTTTCCCCGATCGATGCCACTCATCGATCACACCCCTACCTTCATCCCCACTTCTACCATTGCTATGGTTCAGCTTCACAACGTGCTTATGTGCGTGCCGTACGTGCTAATTATACGCTTGTCCGAGAACATTACCCCCACCACCCTAAAAACCCCTAACCATTCTACTACCACCATCTCCTATTCCCCAATTCACATCCCCTAAGCATTTGAGTACTCATCTAACGTTTACTTGGGAATTTGTACGCTTTGAAAACACTGTTGTTGTTCTCCTTGTACTTTGATATTTATGGTAAACTTAACTCCTTCCTTCCTTTAAGGGAGTGAGAGAGAAAGGGAGATGATTTTATTTTATATTATTTAATATTATTTTAATTTACTTCTTTGTATGATTTGATTTTATTTTAGTTTAAATAACACATGTGGGTAGTATGGTAATTTACTATCTCTAGTTGAGATAATCCCTACTCATCTTCTTTCTTTCTTTCTTTGTCTTTTATTTTTCTTTCAATTTTTTTTTTTTAGTTTCTTTTTCTACCCCTTTTTAATTTCAACGAAATATGGTTATTACGTTAAGCTATAATAGTACGAATATCTTCCTAAGTAAAATAATTCGTTTCATCTGTTTTAAGATAAGATAATAATATAGTGGATTTAAATTCGATATCAATTTTAAATGTTACTAGTTGAACGAAAGAAATAAAAATGGAATAAAGATATTCTTCCATAGCTTAATGGAATCCTTAGAGTCGTAATTAGGACTTGTAAAAAGGGATTTTATCGAATAAGAAAAAGGAGAGACTGAGAGGATAGATAGAGAGAGAGAGATAGTTAGAAGATTAAGAATAAAAGGAATAATAATAATAATAATAAAAGGAATAATAATAATAATAATAATAATAATAATAATAACTCTTATCTTTTCGTCAGGTTTTTTTTTAATTGATAATTCTCACTAATTATAAATTATAATAATACTACAATATTATAAATACTTAAATTACTACTACTACTAATACTACTACTAATAATATTAAATTAATTTATAACAAATTTTTATTTATTAAAAATAATTAATATTTCAGTCAACATTTATCAAAATTTCCTTTTTTTTTTCTACCACACGCAAGTAAAAAAATAAATTTGTTTCTCATTGAAGTTTATTATCATCTTTCACAATTTGCTTTTAACTTTTAAGTTTCTTTTATTGTTGATAATGATTGTTCTTTATTTTATTTTTATTTTTTTTTTACTCTTATAAGGATAAGAATAAAATAAATTTTTATTCACTCCATTTATTGTTTTTTCTTCTTCTTTTTATTTTTATCAAGTCCTTACTTTGTTACCCCCCCCCCCTTTATTCTTTTCGTCTTTCCATTTCCTTCAACCCCATTATTCGAAGTCACTCGTTGTTGCTGCACCGTTCGGGGAGTACGAGAAGAGAAAAAAACAACACACACATATACACAGACACAGATACAGACACAGACACAGAGAGAGCATTCTCTTTGAGCTTTTGCATAAAAGGGGACCTTTTGGGTTCTTAGGGAAAATCGAGAAAGCGAGACGAGATCAAACATGCTGTGAGAGAAGAGGAGAGGGTGCTGCTGTGGCACGTTTTCTTCCTATCCTCTATCCCCCATTTCGTTTTCTTTTCTTCCAGTTTTATCACCCATATTCTTTGCTTTCTTATTCTCTATTTGTCTTTTTGTTATTTTTATTTTTTTTTATTTAGTCACGCGTACGGAACAAAAAAGAGATGAGCAGAGAGAGTAACGTAAAACCCTTAGGAAAATATTTTCTAAGAAGGGGGTTGTGGGGTTAACAATTATTTTTTATTAATTACAATATTATTATTATTATTATTTATTAGAATAAATAAAATCTTACATAGAACAAAGTTCAAATAAAAATAAAACGATGCTAACACTTTGACTGCCATTTTGATTGGTTTCTTAGTTTGTTTGGTTGGTTGGTCATTGGGTGATTGGAAAGTTTGAATAAAAAATGTACAATTAATTAATACATTTTAAACATTAAACCCTAATTTAAAATATACCTTGAACTATAAACAAATTATCCCCCATTGCATTTAATTACAAAATAAAATTTAAAAACTTTACCAAGGAAAGTGTTTCAGTTGATGAAACTAGCAACCTTATCAATGTAAAAAAAAAAAAACAATATGGTTTTATTTAAATTGTTTAATTAAAAATAAGAAGGACAAAAGTCTTAAGAAGAAGATAATTGTAAAAATATCCAAATATAAATAATTAATTTCAATATAATATCTTAACACGTTGAGCAGAGCCACGCTAATTCTAAAGGGAAATCCCCGTTAGTCAGCAGCGACACACACGGCCTAAACGGAAAGCTCAGTGCCACTCAGCAGCGACTGATGTTCAACTTCACGTTTTGACCACATCAGGCGCTGATGACTGACACGTTCAATTGTTTTTTCAAAACAAAGCAATGCTTGTAGCCTGACGGGGATTTCCATAAGAATTCACGTGACACTCAACGTGTTAAAATAATAAAATCAAACTATTATCTTAGCATCTTGAACGAAACTTGTCTGCCAATTTGGCAACAAATAATCAAAGTGTTTAATAATCGTGCATGGGGTGGGGGGACGGTTCATGGGATTCAGTTAGCATAGTAATTTAAATCGAAATAAAACGAATGAGAATAAAAATCTTCGTGTATCTTCCTTGAGAAGATGGAAAACTATGATGAACGGGGTATTGGGGTTGGTTTGTAGAGAAGGTGATGAAGAAGAGAAGGAAGAAAAGGAGGTGGAAGTGAAGGAGGTGGAAGCCGGGGGCTAATACACGGTTGCTTTCGTGAAGAAAACTCTCCGATCCTCGAAACGAGACCTGGGCCCTTTATCCCTGTCGGTATGACGTTCTTCCCTGCACTATACCTTGATATCGTATTAAAGTTGCAACGTGTCCCCAGGGCGATACGTCTCTCACCGATAGTGTAGTAGTAAAACGTATGGGGGGGGCTAGGTAAGGGGAACAGGTACAATCCTATATATACATATATATATTTACACACATGGGGATATGCTTTCAGAACAACTCGTTTCACCTAACGCTCGTTCATCTTACGAATTTATCAGAAACGTGTTTGTTTCATAAAAAATAGAATAAAAAAATTAAATTAAGATTAATTTACATATATATATATAGGGTGGTTCAGTAATTATTGTTTATTTTGTTTTTGTAATACAACATTCACTTATTTTATAACAAATATTGAACTGTTAACTAATTACTGAACACCATTTTTTGTATATTCGTTTGATAACGTAACTAATAACATTATTATACTTTTCCTTGATAATTTTCGTTTTGTAATACCTTCTGAAGTTTCCTTAAACAAAAGAGAGAGTGAGAGAGAGAGAGAGATTAATCGAGAATTATCACACCTATGGTGTAGACCTGTCGTGTATATGTGTTTATGTTCTTGCGCTTGAAGCTTGCCCGATTACACGCGAGCTTGATAATAGATCACCTAACCCCCATGCCTTCCTTCCCTGTTCACGTTTACACCCAGGTAATATCTCTGATACCTGCCTGGTTGCCTACACACTACTACTACTACTACTACTACTACTCCTTCACTTTCATCGCTTTACTATTACTATTATCTGATCTCAGGGATCATCTAAAGATTCCTATCCATCATTGACACGTCAACCTGTTGTCAAAGGAATGACAACTTGCTACTCAGTCTTATTTCCAAAACAATTACATTAATTATCCTAATAACCCCATACGTTCAGAAAACTATGTTTAAATTGTTTCAAATGATATTCTCTTACAACATTTCAACTTAACACTGCTGTACTTTGAATTGACAGTAAGAGAATGTGTGTATGTGTGTGTGTGTGAGAGAGAAAGCTGATGGGAAGACACGTACCTAACAGGATTGGTTGGTTCACTTGTCACAATTCATGAGTACACATACACACACAGAAAAAGAGAATGTCTGGATAATATGTATTGCAATTACACGGTTACAAGGACAACAACGATCCTTCGTCGACATGCAACATCCCAGTCTCACTTCCGGTCGAGAACCTTTTCAATCTGGCTCCGTAGTATGTACCTATTATCTATCGGTGCGGTAGCACTCTGTTTACAAAGTCTAACCCTTACGTGAATTAGAAAGAGATAGATAGATAGAGAAAGCTAGGTAGCTAGCTCTAGCCTAGCCAGCAAGTAGGTGAACGATCTACTAAGCGTTCAACGTTTACGATAGAAACGCGACACAAAGTACATAAACCCCCATACACAAACTGTGTGACATAGTCGATCATCGAACTGCTGCTCGTTCATCCGATATATGTTCTTCTCTTCTGTCCAATATACCCAAATCAAATTCATAGGGAATCTAGGGGAAAAAAAATATAAAATTTCGTTCGTGGGATTTAAAAAAGTCAACAATAAAAAATAAAAAAAAGGAAAACATGGTTTATCAATTGGACCAGTTGTGATGTACATGTGTGTTGGGGTGGTTAGGGTGGTTGGGGTTGATGAACTGGACTATATATGCGTTCTTCTTCGTGTTCCTTACTTTATATCGTTTTCGCTACCTTTTCCAGCGTATCAACCCTTCACTGATTCATCATCCTACCCACCGACTAGAGTACCTCGAGCCTTATCCGCTTGTAACTAGTTCATTACTAGACGCCTAGGGTTAATCTGGTATACGTAGTAGACGGGGCCGGTAGGTTCTATTATACCTGGGGGTTGGTTGGTAAGCCGTGTTGTTCGTGTTACACCTATACATGTTCTCGTGTTTAATTCTTCTTCATCTTTAGGTGAAAAAAATCTCACGTTTAAATTGTTAAAAATTTCCAAATTAATTTGATTTCTTATCATCTTCGCCTTTCATTATCAATCGTATCAATTTTTATCATAGATAGATAGGATATATCGATCAATTTTTATAAAGATTGAAATATGAGAGTGTATAGAGAGAATTTTATTGAGAACTCAACAACACGTGTTTTATCGATCTTCGTTCACGTTGCTGATGTTGCTGACCCATTGTTCTCCAAGATCACATATACTCTCTCTCCCTCTCTTTCTCTCTCTCTCTCTCTCGGGGTTTTTTAATTAGCGTATGGCAATCAACAAACGTGTACAACCTGTATTTCCTAGAAATATTCTTCTTTTCTATATAATACTTTTACGATGCACGTTTTATTCTATCATTCGTTGATAACGGCGTTTATTTGAAATTTTCTTTTTTTTCTTTTTACCTTTTTTTTTGTAGATCACTGCCCCATAGGTATCAGTAATTCGATAACAGGGCGTGTATCACTTTTTCAACGAATCGAATATACATACACATATATACATACAGGGTGTCCCATAAAACATTTTTATTTTAAAACCTGGCAAAAATTGGAAAAAATTTATGTGTTAAACAAATCTGGACAGCCCAGTTCAGTCCCAACAGACTCCCACAGACCAGGGTCCTCCGGGGACTTTCAGGGATTCTCCATTAATTCCCAAAGACCTCCAAGGGGTTCCCACAAATTCCCCGGGGACCCCAGGGTTTCCCACAAATTCCCTGGGTACCCTCAGGGTTTCCCACAATTTATCTGGGCTCCCCAGGTGTTCCCCACAAATTTTCCAACAAAATTTGTTCAAATTTCTTTTATATAGTCAGTATCAAAAACAGCTGAACTTATAAACTTTTGTTAAGAATATTTTTTTTTGGTCAGATTATATAGCAAGTACTTGAACAATCATGAAAAGAATTTTTTTTGTGGTACACCCTGTATATACGTGTGTATGTGTGCACGCATATGTATGCACGCACGTTTGCACGCACGTTTGCACGCACAACGTGTCACTCCTCTGTAGAATTAGTTAGGAAGCTAATTGCAACGCCACCTCGTTTTAATTCCATTATACGATAGCTGGCGTCGTGTAGATGCAAATTTCTATCCTTTACCCACTCTCCCTTCCACCCTTTCGCCCACACCCACCCACACACACTCTCTCTACCCACTTTTCTATCCCTCTGGCAGTTTCTATCCCTTTTCTGACATCATCTACTTTCTCTATCCACCCCTTTCCCTCATCCCTCCCCATTCAGCTCTTCTACCTCAGTTCCTCTTATCTTCTAACCAACCCTTTCCCTCTCCCCCTGTCCCCACCCCTATCTTCTCGCTTACTATCAGAGAACTTTCCGAATTATCTTGTAACGCGAGACGACATCACCGGCTCGCAATTACGGTTGGCACGTCTGGAAGATGCTGTACTACATGCAACTCACTTCCTTCTCTTCTCTTTTACTCTGTCTTTGTCTTTATCATGTTCTATCGTGAACTTCTCGTTCATCTCTCTTTCCTACATGTTCTGCTATTAACTAATACATATATTTCGTCATTCCTTTCAAAAGCACACGCATTCGTAATTGTAATAGTAATAGTAGTAGTAAAGTGCTTTGCAAAATCAGAACGGTTTTATTATTGAATCGTATTTAATTGTTTTCAAGTCCTACCACATCGTCAATTTCAATTGCTTTCCCTTATTCGTTATGGTTTACATATGGGATATACTACGTGAAGATTAGAGAAACGACGTGGAAAGTTTTTATATCCCCCTAGGACCATCACCCACTCACCATCACCATCATATATGCATGCACATCTATTGGTCATTGTTATTTGCAATCGAATATAACGGACGAATGTTTTTGTTGCTTTGCATTGCACATTTTTTTTTTTTTCGTTTGGTCTGTTTTTTGTTTTTTATTCTAACAATATTTCCATATTTTATTGTATCTAGCATATTTCAGTTTTGCGGTACAGTTTATATTATTCATTCGTGAACGTGTTCGTATATTAATCTACGAATCTTCCATTATGACCATTATATTATACATAATCCATAGAATAAATTTTGGTAATCATTTTCAAAATGAGTCTGATAACTTTGTTGTAAAGTTTTTTTAAAGTTAAATGGTCAAAAAAGGTTAACCTTTTAGTTACTGCTGAATGTTGCCAAGAGCTGTTTCTTTTTGTGCCAGTGTTTTTCATTTTAATGAAATATTTTATAATTATATTATAATTTTTTTCAAAAGAATAATACACATATACTTTAATTTCAACAATTTACTTTAATAATTAATAATAAAATTAAGTAAAACACATTTTAAAAGATGTTAAAACGTGCCACTATAGTCGCGTTACGTACTGGTAGTTGATGTTCGGGAAATCCCCTGTAGTTGAACGTTCTGCTGGAAGATGGCATTCATGTAAGTCACTATAGTGACGCGTGTCGTACTGGAAGATGACATTTAGGAAAGCCATTATAGGTGGCGCATTATACTGGAAGATGGCGTCTACGAAAGCCACTATAGTGGCGCGCATCGTACTGGAAGATTACATTTGGGAAAGCCCCTGTAGTTGCGCGTTCTACTGGAAGATGGCATTCATGTAAGTCACTATAGTGACGCGCGTCGTACTGGAAGATGACATTTAGGAAAGCCATTATAGGTGGCGCATCATACTGGAAGATGGCGTCCACAAAAGCCACTATAGTGGCGCGCAATACCTAAAAGGTTATTTAGGATCTTCTTTGAATTTCTAAAATAAGCAAAAAGCTGACCACGTCATAGATTCTACAAACGAAAATTTCTCTTTCCCTCTCTGTCTCTCTCTTTCTCTCGTCTAAAACTTCCTGGGTATATTTAGGAACGTTATATATACCTAAACGTTCATTCTAATTCGACGATTCGTTTAGAATGTTTATCTAATTGTTTACCGATACGAATTCGTTCTACTAATGCGTTTCAATATATATATATATATATTTGACTTAGTTAATTAAATTTCTTTGTAAAGTTGTATGTTAAATTCTATTGAACATAACTACACGTTGATTAGTTTATTCATTAGAAAATTGTCTTTGTAAAATAAGACAAAGACAAATGAAATATTATGTGAGAAAATTACCCCAAAAAAAAAATTCCTTATAAAGTTTGTTTGTTTAAAAATTAAAAAATACTCTTTTATAGATATAACAAGAAATAATAATATTCGATGTTAGAAAAAATCCTAATCACACATCCTTAATAATATCTTTCTTTTTCTAACGATCTTTTCATAAATCCTCTTTTCGGCATTTAATATGCAAAGATACATGTATATATATACGTGTGTATATTAACGTGGTCTCGTTTATCTCGGGACGATTAAGTACGCTTAGTATCATGCAAAAAGCGCATTATCCCAACGCGACCATGAGCAAACGTTATTATCCAGAATGTGCGTCGTCGTTTCTTTACCCGAGCCAATGGCCGTGAATGCAGTTTACGTCTAGCACTCTCTCTCTCTCTCTCTCTTTCTCTCTCTCTTTTAACATTTAAAATTACATCTCGTTGTCTCGCGTTTGCTTAATGGCACGGAATTTTCTCACCAGTTACAACAACCTTTTTTTTTTCACTTCCTCTTCTTACTCTCTCTCTCTCTCTCTCTCTCTGTCTCTCTCAGTTTTCCTTGGTAGTTTCGAAGGGTAAGCAGAAAAGAAAATCGTTTACGACTTACGTAACCACCATCACATCTTAAAGGGAAAATTTTAATGACTGATTTTTATCATCCCTCGTTCACATATTTTATACATAATTAAACCAGTAAAACATAATTTTAGGTAAACTACAGGAAAATATGTTCAATATTGGAGCTTTAGTCGTGCGGGATAAAATTCTGAAACGAGTAAACTACTTTAGATATTTAGGATCGATCATAAACCAAGAACTTCAGAAAGCAATCAATTTAGACCATGTCTCAGCTCGCGGTTGCTGTCTAGGTGCTTCAAAATCAGGATATACGGGACAATCATCCTACCGGTAATCCTTTATGGTACCCAAACGTGGTCACTTACGTCACGGGTGCAAAATGAGATGAGGAAACGGCCGAATGGAGAAAACCCCATAACGTAGAAGTACACCTGACTGTACAACAAAACTGGACATCATTAACGTCGTAAAATCGCGCCGATTAAGTTGGGCAGGTCACGTGGCACGCATGGGGGTGAATCGAACGGTGCATAAAATACTGATCGGTATACCGAATGGGAAAAAACGACATAGTAGATGGGAGGACAATATTGTTTCAGGATCTTAAAGAAGTGGGCTACGAAGACCGCGAATGGACGGGGTCAAGTTCAGGGATGGGAACATTGGGCGGGGTTTGGTATTTGTGGCAATGAAACTGACTGACTGACTGATTCTGACTGACGAATGACTCAGGGTTGAGAACACTGGTGGAATTTTGTAGTTGGGACAATGAACTTACCAGTTTCTAATGCCAATTAATAATAATAATAATAATCAGCTTATTCATCTAACGTAATATGAGAAGAAAATTTGGTCGTCTTTGGTAATCTGTCGATTCGGTGATCCCTTGGCAGAAGAAGATGAAGAAGAAGTTAGCTTTCAAAAGTAATTTGAATTTGTGCACGACCGCAGAAATTCGATTTGATACTCAACGTGAAATGTACGTAACGAGTCTAGGAACTATCCTAGAACGTTTCTCTTGGCACTCGATTCTCGTGCTGCCTGCCTGCCTGTCTGCTTGGTGCACCACCCCTATAGGGTGGTGAAACTTTCCTAATGGTGTAATTCGTCGAATAATTAGCGTTAGCTCTTTAAGCGTCAAGAGAAATCAAATCCCTACACTTAAAACGACCTCAGGAACCGATCGAAAGAACAAACACTAAAGACCAAACTTGTTTTCCGTGCGTTTTCGAACTGACATAGAATTTTAGGTGGTAGTAGTTGTATTTTTCTTTCACTCTCTTTCTCATTCTCTCTTTACACTATTTTCTTTTTACTTTCTTTTCATCTTTTGCAATTGAAACTATAATTGAAAGTTTTACCATACCTTTTCTGTATATATTCATGCATACAAATTTAGCTTCCTATGCTTGTTTCCCGTTCGCGAAATCTCTGCAGGTAACAACTCCCTACCAACATTTGTTTGTACGAGACAAACAAACGAACCTGCTGCTCGTGCTGCGACCCGCAAACATACTCACTCTCTTCCTAGGGTTTTAATACTAGGACTGACTAGTCAGCTTTTTGTAAGAAAATTGTTTAAAGATGAGAAGAAATATATTTTTGGACAGTTTAAATTTTGATTTTATATTTGACTGCATATTAAATAATTTAGAATTAGATTTAATCAACGTTTTATAACAAATATATATTTATTTATTTGTTTTTAATGATAACAATAAATCAAAAAAGTAATTCTCGTTTGATGTTATGTTGCAACGCTTCAATGGAATTCGTAGAACCACGGAATCACACGGATGTTGCACACGGGCTGTTTTGTAGGGATTTCGAATAGCAGTTAGAGGGTTGATGGTGACCACCACCATGGACTAAATAATGGCACCCACATCTCCGTATTCTAAAATCCACCTCTACGAAATCCCCAGCGATTTTTTTTCTTTCGTTAAACGATGATAACGAATTCAGGATACCGAGAGTCATTTGAGTTTCAAATTTGTTCCTGGCATCTGTGCACACCCTTCCCTCCTATCTTGTGTTTGATGCTACCAATCCTAATCCTCACGTTGGAGTATCAATTTTTTCGGCTTTGAAAATGACGTTAGAAAAGGGAATGTAACCTTGTACTTTGTATATTATCCTAAACCACATTCGAAAGTTATTACCCTTCAGAATATTGCAAAGCTAATTTGCAATTCGTACTATCCACTAACGGGACTTTTGATCTTGTCGCTTCTCATTGGTCGTCCGATAACACCGGCTCAAAGTTGTCCCAGGGCTTTAGCCCTAACACATTTCAGACAAGGGAGAACGTTACTCAAGGGACATTCATAGTACCCTGTGTAATGGGTGGGGGGGGGTGGCTGGTAGGTGGTAGTATGCGTTAACTTTGACCCTGGAAACCAGCGTACGTGCGTTCTCTTTCTCTTTCTCGTACACACACGTACACACATAAAGAGATATATATATGTTCAAAGGAGGTCCTTTAAGAGGAGGGTCCAACCTAAAGGATAGATTTATGCTGATCAGAAATTATAGGTTAGGTCTGTGGTTATGTCGACTTGCACATCTCCCCCCACTCCCTGTCGTAGTGCATTAATCAAACCCACCTACATTCATTTTCTCGTTTTCTCTCTTTCTCTTTCTCTTTTATTTACACTTTTTCATTTTATTTAAAGCTTGAACCATGGCTGTTGTTTAATGTTCCGAGAGCAGGCTTGTATTCTCGTAATTGTAATTTACCACACCGAAGATAGTAATGTTCATTGAGAAATGAATAACAAACTTGGAGCAGGAAATGGTAATGAAAAAGTGATGGATGAAAATAATAAATGAAGAAATTGTGGTGCAGGTAAAATGAGTAATACAAAAAAGAAAAAGAAAATTTACTCGAGATATGATTGGCTGATAGAAATCTTTTGGAAAATATGAAATAAGAAATAATGTTAAGGGATTCAATATAAATGTAACACGAATTTATTTTACACAAAGGGTTAGTTCACTGTATTTATTGCAATTTTTTAAATAATTTATTTATTTAAAATATTTATTATATTATTAATGTTATTAATTTTAATTTATACAGACTTTTAGTACGTTCAATTTCATGATGAAAAAAAAAAAAATTGGAACACTGGTGCTGATCGAGATTGCTCGCATGTAAATTTTGTCATTTCTCGTAAACGTTGAAGCTTTTTCCTATTTTACCCCTTTCCCTCCCTCTCCTATCAACTCCCACCCTTCGAAGGAATTTCAAAGTTTAGAAAAGTAGTTTGGTAAACGACGAAGAAGATCACCGAGAGAAAAAGACGATGGTGCAACAACTTCTTCTTCTTCTTCTTCTTTTTCTTGTTCTTCTTAAAAAAAAAGTTTCTTTGCTTTCTTTTCGTCTCGACTACTTTCTCACACAGGTGGGCTTTTGAACGTAAACATTCCCACGTATGTACACCACTGTTAGTTGACATAACTTTTAACAACTGCAGTGGAGACCAACCCGTTGTTTCTCACATGTTTTGTTAGTTTCGTGAATAACCACACGAATCATCGTTTCATGACATTTTTCTATTATTCAGTCAGTCAGACATTCAGTCATTTAGTCAGTCAGAATCAGTCAGTCAGTTAGTCAGACTCAGACAGTCATTCATTCAGATAGTTAGTCAGTCAGTCAGACTCAGACAGTCAGTGTCAGTCAGACTCAGAAAGTCAGTCAGTCAGTCAGACTCAGACAGTCAGTCAGAATCAGTCAGTCAGTACGAATAAGTCAGTCAGACATTCAGTTATTTAGTCAGAATAAGTCAGTTAGACATTCAGTTATTTAGTCAGTCAGTCGAACATTCAGTCATTTAGTCAGTCAGTCAGACATTCAGTTATTCATTCAGTCAGTCAGACATTTAGTTATTCATTCAGTCAGTCATTCATTCAGTTAATCAGTCAGTCAGTCTTTCCTCATCGTT
Organism: Polistes dominula; assembly: GCF_001465965.1. The sequence goes on along the minus strand of NW_015149027.1, from coordinate 822,842 downwards.
TTTTGCACTCGAAGATTTGACGAACGACTTTATTTTCGAAAAGCTTCAATTTCATTTCGTCCCGTGACGTAAGTGACCATGTTTGGGTACCATAAAGGACTACCGGTAGGATGATTGTCCTGTATATCCTGATTTTGAAGCACCTAGACAGCAACCGCGAGCTGAATAAAAGCATCATGAAATTTTTCTATCTACAACAATATCAAAATTATCATTAATGTGTAAAGAGAAGAAGCAAAAGGGTGCGTAGGTGTTTCAGAAGATTTTTAGGTTGAAGGAAAACGTAATCGAGATGGCAAAGTCGTTGTCAAGGGTCCACCATCATCCTTTCTCTCTCTCCCTCGTGGTAGTCTAATTCAGAAAGGCTATTATTTTCACGTCAGGCCGCAGTGAGCACACGGTAAGGGCAAAGGGGTTGGGGTTGGGGTTGGGATAAGGGGAAGTGTGGCCCTCCTAGGATATTTTAGAACACCGTTGTCGTTTCCCTGTACTCTTCGTTCCGCAACGGGACCATTACCGCATGATATATAATACGGTCCTGAGTTCAGCAAGCCCTTGCTTTAACCTCATTCCCATTTTCCTCTAACCTTCGTCGTTTGCTACCTGTTACTATTATACACTCTTTTCATATTCAACTTTATTTCTACTTTATTCTTACTTTTTAAAAGAATACTCGTATGCATGGTGTTTAGTGTTAATTGAATTACAGTTGGACGTACCTAACCTAAAATTTTATCTGCCTTTAATTGTTACGAGTATTTAAATACGAAATAATCATTAATTCGTTGACTTATGGGTTAGATTTTTGTTGTATAATTCACATTGTTGCTTCTGCAATTCCCCATAGTGGTCAGTGATGATATTCTATAGGTTCTTTTTTGTTTAAATTATTACAGAAAAAAAAAGATTATAGAAAGAAGAAAGTGTGCAACTTTACTCATTTCTCATTACGATCCAAAGTATACAATAAAAAAAGGTGTAAACTGTTTTCCCCATGACTACCAGGTTAGGATAATTAGTTTGATGGAAAGATCAATGGCTTTTGTCTGCTGCTGCTGCTGCTGCTGTGTGTGTGTGTGTGTGTAGTGCTGTTACTGTTGCTGTTACTGTTTACTGCTGTGTGATCGTCGATAATAATTAGCAACATCTGGCGTACGTATAATTACTTTCTTCTTCTCTACTACGTACGTAATACACAGAGGGAATTTATACAGTTAAAAAAAAAAAAAACATGATCGATATTCCATCAGATGATTGCGCGAATGCCACGTGATAGACATTCAATCACGTCTAATTATTTCGTGCTGAAAATATCGTCTGATTCCTTCTTCTTCTTCTTCTTCTTTTTTTTCTTATTCTTATTCTTTTGTTTTTCTGATTCTCGAACCGGTTAAAATGAAAAGAATCCTCTTGCAATTTATTCTCGATATAATTCCATAATTCATCTTGCGTCTTTCTTTAACGACGACTAGGTGGAATGGTGGGGGTTGGGTGAGAACCTCGTTGGATTCTCTTACGAAGAAGACTGTTAAACGTAACGGGAAGAAAAAAATAATGAATCGGTTATTCCAACCTCGTACGAACATAAAATATTCCTTGATCTTGATACGAAGAAAAGAAAAGAAGAACAAAAAAATATATAAAAGGTACCACCGAATAAATATATATATATATATAAAGGTCATGGTATACTAGTTCGTTGAATTCGTATTAATAATAATTTTTATAATACTGGTGTGTCATTTAAAAAATGAAAAGTAGCTTTAAAAAACATTACCAAAAAAAAATATTTTTAAACTGTTTTTTTTTTTTTTTTTTTTTTATTGCAATGTAGCAATGTATAATCCAATTAAAAAACAGATCATAACTTTCGTTTAAAGTATTTTTTTCTTTTTTTATCAGGTTGTCGCAAATACTTGAAAAATCGTGAATGGAGGAGTTTTATGAGACACCCAGTATATATGTATATATGTTAAATTTTGTTAAAAGATTAATTTTAAAAAGAAATGTTAAAAAAATATTGAGATGTAAGATGTACAAAAAGAAGAAAAAGAAGAAGAAGAAGAAGAAGAAGAGTCCTTCTCATTATTTATTTATTAATTTGAAATTTGATGTATTATTTATATAATTTAATAATTTTAAAAAAAATTTTTATATTTATTTAGTTATTTTCTTGAATTTTTACGAGAGAGAACGTACCCTTAATGTTTTTTTTTTCTTTTTTTTTTCTTTTTTCTCAGAAAGATTCTACGCATCGTAAAAAACATTTTTCTTTTTTTTCCTTTTTCGTTTTTTTTTCTCGAGCAAGCAAGCAACCAAGCAAGGAAGGAAGGAAGGAAGGAAGCAGGTCTTTCGGGATTTGGTAATTTTCGTTGAAGAAGAAGGGTCGAAGGGAGAAGATACGTATCGAAACGAAGGAAGGAAGTTTGGTCCTTTTCAACGACGTTGAAAACTGTCGGTCTACGGGGTTACTTTTTGTAATTTCGTAAAATAACGGGTTGAGTGTGTCATACCACTACTATTACTACTACTACTACTACTAAAGTATTGGGTATTGGTGAACATAGGTGTACGTAGTTTGAGGAAAGAAACATTTTTCCTTCGAACGAGGGTTAAGTTTCCATCGATGTATGGGTGGGTAGTGATGGAGATGATGGTAGTAGTGGTGGTTATGGTGGTGGTGTTAACTTGTCTCTTCTTTAGGTATTTTCACGTCAACGGTTGGTAATCCTAAAACTCCCTAGGTTTTTTTTCCTTTCCCTTTTTTTTTTTTACTTTTATCTTTGTCTTCCTAGTTTTCCATCCCTTATCCTATTTTGATGTTTTTTTTCCCTTCAACCCTGCTACTCGGTGTTATAACCCAAGCTTACGTTTACGCGTTACTAACATGAGAGACACTCAACGTGAAGGGGTGGGGATGAAAAACATCGTTGGTTACACACTCGAGCCACGTGAACAAGATCAGAAAGTGAGATGAAGGGAAAGGTGGAGAAGAAGGTGGAAGTGGAGGTGGAGATGGAGGAGGATAACGTTCGAAAACATCTTGATCCCGACCCTGACTACTACTACGACAACGAACGTATCTTAAACTTTGATCATACTCTAACGAGATTTCAAAATGTTCTCAATTGGAATGACTATCAAAAATAGTTACTTCATAGTATTAAATCATTATTATTATTATTTATTGGCATTAAAAACTGGAAAGTTCATTGCCACAAATACCAAAGGAATACTAAGGAAAATATGTGTTATCAAAAACTGTAAAGTAACTTTTAACAAGTTGACAGAAGTTGTATGTTCGGTACTATTGTTTTAACTCATCCCAATGTTGCAACCTGTCATAATAAGTCAGCCAAAATCAGTCAGTCAGAATCAGTCAGTCATTCATTCTGTTAGTCAGTCAGTCAGTCAGTTTCATCGCCACAAATACCAAACCCCGCCCAGTGTTCCCATCCCTGAGCTTGACCCTGTCCACTCGTGGACTTCGTAGCCCACTTCTTTAAGATCCCGAACCAATATTGTCCTCCCATCTACTATGTCGTTTTTTCCCGTTCGGTATACCGATCAGTATTTTATACACCGTTCGATTCACCCCCATGCGTGCCACTTGACCTGCCCATCTTAATCGGCGCGATTTTACGACGTTAATGATGTCCAGTTTTGTTGTACAGTCAGGTGTACTTCTACGTTATGGGGTTTTCTCCGATTCGGCAGTTTCCTCATCGCGTTTTACACCCGAAGATTTGACGAACAACTTTATTTTCGAAAAGCTTCAATTTCTTTTCGTCCCGTGACGTAAGTGACCACGTTTCGTTACCATAAAGGATTACTGGTAGGATGATTGTTCTGTATATCCTGATTTTGAAGCACCTAGATAGCAACCATGAGCTGAGTTTGTCTGGTTTAACTAGAAATATATGAGAAATTATGAATTATTCAATTATTTAATAAAATATTACAGTCACTTACTAAGTAAGTTACGACTTATGAGACTTAATATATCAGTCTGATACTTTGATCTCTTTTTATAAAAATATGTATATATGGTGAATACATACGTATGTAAATACCTTTAATATTTAATTTTGATTTGAAATAGGGTCTTTGAAAAGACCCGTGTAAATAAATGATTATTTGCAATCGACAGAACGGAAACAGAACTTGGTGTATCGTGTATTCGAGATGAACGTTATTTAACCATAGAGAGTGGTGTTAACGACGTGTCCTCGCGGTTATACCGTATAACCGATATGACAATACAATTGTCTGCTGCTGGTGCGTAATGGTTGGCTTCGATGGATGGGATATCTATTCTCAGTTTACGATCATCGTCATGACGAGTCATGATTGTTGTCGGTTCCTCGTAAATTCAAACTCCTTGTTCGCACGTGTTCTCGATATTTCCAAGAGATATGTTTCATACATATACACATATATATATGTATAAGGTTATCTTCTCAATACATTTGTTTTCCTATGTGTTTCATTTTATATTATCGTTTTATTATTTCCCCTTTTTTTCTAGCCCCGAGTGTAACAGAAATTTTATTTGAATGAAAATATGAAAACATAAAGAATAAATCTAGTGGAACACGTTTGCTCGATATTTGATGTAATAACATATTCGATATTGTTTATAAAAATGTATTATACAAAGTTTTATTAATGATAAAAAGTATTTCCTTTATATAGGATAATTTTTATCGCAATTATTTGTTATTTTCTATTGCTAATTTAAGGACTTATTATTGAGAGATTACATAGGTCTCTAAGTACTTTAAATTTTCAGTAGGTGGTGCTGTATTAGAATTCGATTATTTGGATATATTCACGTCGTACTTATTTTTTCAGGTTTATATCCAACATAACCTAACTGTTTCTATTTTTTCGTATATTTAATTTGACTGCATTGATTAGTTTAGTATTATATTAAATCAACATTGCATAAAAAAGCTACAACAACACGTGTTTGAAGCATCCTAGTATATGTATGTATGTATATGTATGTATAGAAAATATGAGAAAGGGAATGGTTGTTTGTTTTCGTGATTAATGGAAAACGATACCTATAAGTGTGAGTTCTTACTGCACATCATTTTTTTCACCATAGTTTTCATTTGTGTTAAGAATAATGAACGCGTTCAGAGGTCCCCCATGAGTTTTTCGCTTTTTATTAGCTTGTTAGAAAAATCTGTCCTCCCTCAACCCCTTCGTTGAAATATATTTACGAGCCCTTAATTATTCTTTTCCTCTCTTCTTTTCTTTCCCTATCGTTCATCGTTAACACTGGGTGTTTCGTTTCGCGTATGAAACCCTCCCCTTCAATTCCAATACTAACCCCCAACCCCTTTTCTTTCCCATCCCTTTTGCTTTGCTCATCTCTTTCGTTATGGCGTAACTTTGGCTTGGAATTCTTGCGTTATTACCGAGATATCAAATTTATCTCTCTCTCTCTCTCTCTCTCTCTCTTTTGTTACTTTATCCTTCTTTCTCTAGTAACGTGATAAAATAAATCAAAATGTGAACGAAGAAATAAAAACAAAAAAATATACAACAAGAATATGGGTGAGGGGGGTTTTTTTTTTCTTTTTTTTTTTTTTTTAAATCGATAAGCAAACGTTACATACCTGCTTGCTCTCTTTTTCACGGTCATTTTTCATTATGAAGAAAAGTGGTTTCTGTGTGGTAATTAATGAGACTTCTCAGACATAGCTCGGTTGGCCCCCTTTCATTTTTTTTTCTTTCTCTCTCTTCTTCTTCTTCTTCTTTTTTTTTTTTTCTTCTTCTTCTTCTTCATCGCGATTCGTCTTTGCCAGTCTCATATTCTACTTCAGTTTTCTCGATTTTTCTCTCTTTCTTTAACTTTCTGTTACCTTTTATCTTTGTCTCTATCTCTCTCTTTTCACTTGTTTTTTTTTCATCCCCACCCTTTTCGTTTCTTTTTCTCTATAAATCATTCTTCTCTTGTACACCCTTTTATTTTTTTTTCCTCTTCCCTTTCGTAGAGTCGTCCTTTTACCACTTTTGGTTACGCGAGGGTTAAAAAGAAGTTTCTTCAAATTACAAGATATTTCATCGGTTTTCTCTCATCAGTTGAACCAATCGAGAGTACTTCTTCTTCTTCTTCTTAGGGGGTTTGGTGAAAGATGAGGTAAGGGGTTGGATAGCTTTGGTACGACCATCTTAGTGGCATTAATTACAGTGATAACGATTGGATAACCAGAACCACCCTACGATTCTTGGTTGTAGGTAACAGTCAGAACCTCCCTCCACCCTTTTAGTTTGCCCTTAGAGTTGAATTTAATCTCATTGTAAGGAAATTCAACGGCCTGTCTGACTCTGAGAGAAATACTAGAATTTCCCCTTTTACGTCTCATCCAACCCCCGTGAACCCTCATTTTATCTTTTATCCTACTCTAACGCTAACAATTCCCATCCTTTCTCTCACCAAACCATCGTAACTCGATCTAAATTTTCCACCAAGTCATTGACTATATATATATTCTGTTACTATACCAACTTAAGATTCTACTACTCGTTTATCGTTAAACATTGATTCTTGTTCTGAAAACACCATGAGTATATATTTCGAACAAATAGAATTGTCTGATTGTAAATAGGTATCTTATTTGGAAACAAATTCGATTGATTTGTTTAAAATGAATATATTTGTAGGGTATAATAGTTTAGTAAATATATATTATTAATTTATAATGTTTTATTATATTATTATATTTATTAAATTATTTTTAATAAACGTTTAATAAAAGTGTGAGTATTGAATGTGAAGTTACGAGTTCTTTGAATCTGTGAAGTTAGGAATAACATAACCAAGTACTACTAATAGTAATAATATTAATAATAATTGGTAGCTAATTTTATAATAAAATATTTACTAGTATAATTAATAGAAGAAAGTCCAATTATAATATATATATATATATTTTATTTATTATAATTATTAAATTATATTTAATAAAATTGTTTCCAGAGAACAAATAAAATAGCATTTTTTAGTGTGTGAAGTTAGGAATAACATAACCAAGTACTACTACTAATAATAATAGTAAGAAAATAATTTTATAGTAAAATATTTTCTAGAAAGTATAATTAATAGAAAGAAGTCCCGTTATATTTTATTATTTTATTTATTAAATTACGTTTAATAAAACTGTTTCCAGAGAACAAATAAAGTAGCATTTTGTAGTGTGTGAAGTTAGGAATAACATAACCAAGTACTACTAATAGTAATAATAGTAGGAATATAATTTTATAGTAAAATATTTTCTAGAGAGTATAATTAATAGAACAAAGTCCCATTATATTTTATTATTTTATTTATTAAATTACGTTTAATAAAACTGTTTCCAGAGAACAAATAAAATAGCATTTTTTAGTGTGTGAAGTTAGGAATAACATAACCAAGTACTACTAATAATAATAATATTAATAATAATTGCTAGGTAATTTTATAATAAAATATGTTTTAGTATAATTAATAGAAAGAAGTCTCATTATATATTTTATTATTTTATTTATTAAATTACGTTTAATAAAGCTGTTTCCAGAGAACAAACAACATAACCTTTTTTAGTGTGTGAAGTTAGGAATAACATAACCAAGTACTACTACTACTAATAATAATAATATTAATAGAATAATTTTATAGTAAAATACTTTCTAGTATAATGAATAGAAGTAAGTCCCATTATATCGATTTAAAACAATTTAATAGTTATTTTTATTATTTTCCCATTCCATTTATCCATATTGTTCACAACACAAAAATTTTGTCTTATTTAATGGTAATGTCACGGATTTCAAAGTTACTATATGGAAATAAGTAAATAGATAGTAGTAGTGGTAGAAGTAGGGGGTTTCCCTATGTATACAGAAAATCAAATCTTCTTCAGTGATTCTCTAGGGGGTATATAGCAAAAGGCATGGCATCACATCCTCCATGGTGTGTTCCCATTTACGGCAAGGGTTTTAGGTGCTTGCTTATGGGTTGGTTGTTCGTAGTTCACCACAGGGAGAAAGCTTGGGGGATGTAATATTAAGGTTATATATATATATATATATATATCCGGAGTCTGTCGAAGTCTATGGTATTCCCCATTGACGTTAGAGAGATGTACATACCATAGAGATGCCAATACATCCCTGAACACCTTCTTACCTCTTCTCTTGAATCTTCGATAAATTTACGAGATACTAGGAACGTTGCATACGTAAACACTGAAAATATTCATCGATAATGCGATTCATGCATTCTTGTTCGATATATGTTTATATATATCGAAATTACTGAATTGATTTTAATACAATTTTGATTTATTTTGTGTAGTTTGTCTCAATTTAGAATCTAAGATGGTTTTCATCGCGTTTATTTTGTATTTTTTATCGATATTTTAAAGATTTATTAGTTTGAGGTTATCTGTGTCTTTAGGTACTGAAAAATTTCGATAGATGATGGCACTGTATTACAATTAAATTATTTTTTATTGTTTTGTATTTTTTATTGCTTATTTAAGGATTTATTATTTTAAAGGTTATCTAGGTTTTTAGATACTGCAAGTTTTTAATAGATGGCGCTATATTATCATCCAATTATTTTGCTATATTCACGTCATACGGTTTTCAGATTTACATATGACAAAACTAACCTTTCCTTTTTATATTTTTTCGTGCATTATTATTTTATTTATTGTATTCTAATTGTAATATTATTTTGTGCGTTGTTTTAATTTATTAAATAATTTAGAATTATATTAAATTAACATTTAATAACCAAACCACATCAACGCATGCCCTAAACATCCTAGTATATATATATATATACTTACGTATGTGTATGTATATGTATGCTTGTATGTATCTTTAAAACCTTTCTGGAGATTCCTCAAGAACTTTAATTACATTTGACGATTTCTCCTCTTCTTCTTCTTCTTCTTCTTCTACTTTTTCTTCTTCTTAGACGACAAATTAAGGATCCCTTCAACGCCCTTGATTATTATCCACCCTAGTACGGTAGCAAACAGTCTCTTTAAATAAGGTCAAACCCGGATGTTTAACCCTTTTATCGAAAGTTTCCTGCAAACGTAAAGAATCAAAGTTTCTTTTTAGACTTGTTAGAAAAAAAAAGGGAAAAGAGTGTAGGGATCATTTAACTCTTCAAAGGGATGAGGATGAGAAATGCCTAATTACAACCTAAATATTTTAATAGTCTTTTAAAAAAATAATGATTATGATTATGATTATGATTATGATTTTTGAGTACGAGTTGTTAAAAAGAATTCGGAAAATAAGGAAACATTTTGAAAGACAGTAATATTCTTAAAATTATTTTTAGGTTAACCATGCACAATTTATTGTAACATTTATAGTAATTTTAATAATAGTAATTAGTATTTATATAATTAATAATAATGATAATAATAATAATAATAATAATTTTTGAGTAGGAGTTGATACAAGGATTCCAAAAAAGAAACATTTTGAAATACAGTAAACTTTTTTAAAATTTCTTTTAGGTTAACCATGTACAATTTATAGTAATATTCTAGTAATTTTTCCTTGAGTCTTATAATAATTTTATTTAGTTTAATTTTTGTTTCTTTTTTACGTTTTAATTTCATTTGTTTTACGATGGAACATTGTAGCACAAAAATTTAAAGAAATTCTTCTTTTTCCGAACGTTATAGGGATTTAATAAGACACAATTCTTAAAAATAACTTTTGAGGTTAACCACGCAAAAATTAATCGTAACATTATAGTAATTTCTCTTTTAGTCTTCTAGTAATTTTATTCAGTTTCATTTCTTTTTTATTTTTAACGTCATAACTTCGTTCGTTTTACGATGGAAGAAGAAAAGAAAACAAAAACAAAAAAAAAAAAAATAGAAAAAAATAGAAAAAAAATGAAGAAATTCTTCTTGAACGTTATGGGGATTTAAGAACACAAACCCAATGGGCGGTAACAGAAGTAAATTGTATCTGTTTACAGAAAAGAGAAAGAGAGTTAAGAGAGAAAGATAGAAAGATAGAAAGAGAGAGAGACAGAGAGAGAGAGAGAGGGTAAACTGGGGAAGAAGAGAGGGTAACTCTGGAAAATCAGGCAATTTAAATTCACCGTAAAAAGACCTTTTAATTAAAAGACTTTAATTCCTCGCGGCGTTACGGTAGAGAGACGTTTACTTATTCATACTAATGACTAGGCAGCCTCGAGTAATTAGAACGGTTTGAGAACTACCGTAGAATCCGATCCACATTTACTGTATATCAAGAATCGTTCGTACCACGTTCGCGTGTATTTCAAAGATTCGTGCGTTTGAAGTTGATGATGGGTGGTCGTTCGGTGGAGGGGGGGGGGAGGGGAAGGTGCTTGTCTGGATTTGCTTTTAAACAAACCAAAAAATAATAACAAATAACAAATGACTAACAAAGAGGTGTCAAACAATGAAAGGGTTCATCTATGTATTATATTTTCACGTACTGTAATAAAACATTCTAGAGAGAGAGAGACAGAGAGAGAGACAGGGGATGATATTAGTGAAATTCTTTTAATTGGTTGTTTAAAATTGTGGTTAAATTTATATTTGAAAAAAAAAAAGAAAGAAAAAAAAGAAAATGATGATATTTTTTTCATGATCATTCTTCACCAATGGTTTTTTTATGATCTCTATGTATATGTGTTGTATATTTTTTTTTTTCTCATAATTGGTTAAGAAGAAAGACAAATATAATAGAAAAGTACAATAAAATAGAACATGATAATACATAAAATTCGTGAGATGATAAAACGAAAGTAAAAAGTAAAAAAAAAAAAAAAAAAGAAATTGTGCAACCCCTTCCTCTAACGCTTGCAACCGTGTTGTGTTGTACAAGGCTGAAAGAATTTTTCGTATGGATTTAATTTCGTTATGTCGACCGTTTTTCACGTACTGCGAATCATCGATAAAAAAAAAAAAAGAAGAAAATTCGAATGTTCCACGAGGTGTGAGAGGAAGGAAGAATTTTTTTATTCGGATTAAACTTTGTTCGACTTTCTTTTTTCTTTCTCTCTTTCTTTTTTTTTTTTGTTTTGTTCTCTAGGCCATCGGCTTTTGCACAGCAGCACCAGCAGCAGCAGCAGCAGCCTTGTTAATTAGATTCACCTGTGATAATTAGATTAAATCCGTCAATTAATATTCCGTGTTTTACTTTCGTGCTTTGCTCTCATCCCCTATCCTCCACCCCCTCTCCCCCATCTCCCCCCTCTCGCCCCACTTCCATCTATAAAACCCTTTTGTCCTATCTTTCAATTTTTCACCTATACCCATTATATTTATTCCTTTTTTCTTATAGTAATCGATGTGTGTGTGTGTGTGTGAGTGTTTTTTTTCTTTCTATCGATTTACAACGATACCCATGTAATTCCTAGTTTCTTTTTTTTTTTTATTTAGTATTTTTATTTCGAATTTGTATTTTTGGATGAATTTTTGTTTTCCCCCCTCAATTATCCCTTTGTTTTTCTTTTTCTTTTTATTTCAACTTTTTTTTTTTAGCAACCTTTACCTGTACTTAGGTTCTTTTTCAGTCCAATTTATTCTAGTTCTTTGGATACGAAAGATCCTTTCGGTTCGATTAGAGTTACCACCACCACCACCACCACCACCACCACCACCATAATCGCCACCACCACCATTACTACTACCATTCTCGTACCAGCGTACAGTAACATTTACGATAGGTATAAGTATAGTTAAACCCTTTTTGGCTTTTTCTTTAGTCGATCGATGTGTAACTCCTTCTTCTTACCGCCATAATTCACGATCGTACAAATCCCGTGGCCGAATGAGGTTTTTCCTCCCCCACCTTTACCTTTCTTCATCATCCATACTTCTATCCCCTCCCTTTTCCTTTTTACTACGACCACCAACATAACCAACCGTCTTTCAGATTTTCTTCTGCATCGTTCGATCTCAGTTGAATTTTCTTACTACTACTACTACTACTACTACTACTACTACTACTACTATTACGTGATTTTTACTTGAAGGGTAGAAGATTGTGAAACGATAGGTCGTTTGAAAAATATGCGTACCCTTCATAGTTTCGTCATTTCAACTTTATAGTTCATATTTCTTTTCTTACTTCAAATGTGATTGTTCTTTTTTATTTTTATTCTATATGAAGCTTTTATTAATTTCTTCTGTTTTTTGTTTTGTTTTTAAATTAAATACGAACAAATTAATTTGCTATTTTATATACATGACGCAAAATATTCGTAAAATTAGAAATAAGTAAGTGTATGCAACATTGTTCGATTACTTTATCCCTTTTTCTCTTCTTTTCCTTTTTTTTCTAAATTAAATACGAACATATTAATTTGCTATTATATGTGATGTAAAATATTCGTAGAATTAAAAGAAAATAATTGTATGCAACATTGTATGGTTATTTTATCCTTTTTATTTTTATTTTTTTTTCTAAGTTAAATACGAACAAATTAACCTTCTATTTTATTTAAATATATGACGAAAAATATTCGCAGAATCAAAAGAAAATAATTGTAGGCGTAATATACTTATGCAACATTGTTCAATTACTTTATCTATTTTATTTATTTTTTTTCTGATTTAAATACAAAACAAATTGACTTGCAATTATATATGACGTTAAATATTCGTAGAATTAGAAGAAAATAATAGTATGCAACATTGTATGGTTATTTTATCCTTTTTATTTTTTTTTCTAAATTAAATACGAACAAATTAACCTTCTAATTTATTTAAATATATGACGAAAAGTATTCGCAGAATCAAAAGAAAATAATTGTAGGCATTATATACTTATGCAACATTGTTCGATTACTTTATTTCTTTTTCTTTATTTTTTTTTCTAATATAAATACGAAACAAATTGACTTACTATTATATATGACGTAAAATATTCGTAGAATTAGAAGAAAATAATAGTATGCAACATTGTTCCGTTACTTGATTTCCTTTTATTTTTTTTTTGTTTTAAATTAATTACGAAACAAATTGACATACTATTTTATATGATGAAATATTCGTAGAATTAGAAACAAAATAATTGTATACATAAATATATTTATGCAACATTGTACTATTACTTTATCTATTTTTCCTTTTTCTTCATTAGAATTTAATAAGCACTTATAAATATAGTTTTTAACTTACGTGTGTATGTATATTCGATCAAGTCTAATAATTATCTATCGATCCTCGTTTTCCATACTAATTATGCAAATGTCATATTTCTGTATAAAAATAGGTGATTTTGAAATGTCGATGAGAAACCAAACTCGTTCAGTTTTTTTCTATCTTTATTTTTCTCTTTTTCTGTAATTTTCTTCTTCTAATCTTAGCACACTATTTAAAATTATATATTGACAGTTTCATTACTCGTTTCAATGGGTTCATTTTTATATCGATTGATTTATTTCCTATCTTCGTTTCTTTTTTCTTTTTTTATCTTTTGCCATATTAGCTTTCTGAGAAACTGTTATGGTAAGGGAGATTTTTTTTTTTTTAGCATAACTAACATCGAATCTGCGATTTTCTAGTCGTAAATAAAGAAGAAAGAACGTTGAACGTTAGAATTGATTTATAATAGTCCCAAATTTCGATGCACCTGCTACCAATGCGTTATTATTATTATTATTATTCCACACATCCTTTTTCTTTTATGGTTTTACAAAATTTCTGCACACCTTTCTGCATATTTCACGTGTGACAATAATAATTCGATTTTTAGTTTTTTTTTTTTTATTTAGGTTCAAAGGTAATATTCATTCATTTATTTAAATTCAAACGTGTTTTTTTATCATTGAATAAAAATTCATTACACATTTATTATTATTATTATTTTAAAAATTTAAAATTATATAAAAATTAAATATTATTACAAATTATAATATTAAATATTAAAAATTTAAAATTATATAAAAATGAAATATTAAAAATGTCCAAGAATTTATTTCGAACACAAATTTGATATTTTTAATTTATTAAATTTTTTTTTTTATTATAAATAATACATCATATAAAAATATGAATTTTTAAATAACGCAATTGTATTTATAATCTTGAACTTTTTTTTTCATCGATCATAATTGTTTTTTCATTTTTTTTTTTTTCATTTATTCATTCATTCATTCTATCTGGGAACGTTTTATCGACAAAGTTTATTAATTGAATAATTTCTTGTCATACTTTTTTATTTTCACACAATGACCAGATATTCTCTTGTCGACAAAATACACCCAGCACTTTAGGAAAAAGTTTACAAGTATAAAAGTTAAGTATAAAAGTTTGTCTACCACCACCACTACCCACCACCAACACCAACACCACCAACACCACCACCACCACTAGCACCCACTTCAATGGTCGAAGTTTAATTACTCGACAGATTTTCTTTCATTTTCGAATTCATTTTCAAAGTAATAGTTATTGTTAACAAAAAACTTGTTAGTCGAACTTTGATAGCAGCCAAAAGAAAAAGTTTCACACAGAAAGGAGAGTTGATATCGTTTAATGTTACGTGTAGATACAACAGATTAGAGTACTCGTAATAACCTAAGTAATAATTTCAACAATTTTTATTATTATATTTTTACACAAAATTCTAGTAAATTTTCTATAGAAAATAATTCTATTATTTTCTAGTATAATAATTTCATATTATAAAAGAACTTTTTTTTTTAATTGAAAATAATAATAGAGTATGTTATTAAAAGTTTCTATAATTAAATATAACCTCAATTCTAAGTTTTATTATTTTATTAGTTTAATTTTAATATTAGAAGTACCATATGAGACTATTTCAATGTAACCAATGGTCAATAATTGGTTTTGAAATTAATTTTTACTAAATTACTAAAATTTTGAAAAATAAATACTAAACATAACCTAAATTCTAAGTTTAATTATTTCATTAGCTCATTTTTAATAATAAATATACTATAGGACTAATTATTACTAAATTACTATAATTATTTGTGTAAATAATCTTAAAATTTCAATTTCAATTTATTTTTAATAATAAATACTAAACATAACCTAAATTCTAAGTTTAATTATTTCATTAGTTCAATTTTAATATTAAACGTACCATGGGACTATTTCTAAATATAACCAATTGTCAATAATTTTTAAATAATATAAAAATTGTAATATCTAGAAAATTTATTTAAAAAAATAAATACTCTATTATTTATAATATTTATATTATATTATATATTCTATATTAATATAAATAATAAAATATATAATAAATTAATATAGCCTAAAAGAAAAAATATGACCTATATATATAGCATATAATTAATAATATATATAAAATATAACCTATAAATATAGCCTATAATTAATAATATATATAAAATATAACATATATATATATATATATATAATTATAATTAATATAAAAATAATATAACACATAAATATGAGAAAATATAACCTATAAATGTAATTATAATTATTATAAAAATAATAGAACATAAATATGAAAGAATATAACCTATAAATATAATTATAATTAATATAAAAATAATATAATACATAAATGAAAGAATATAACCTATAAATAATATATAACCTATAAATAATAATATATATAAAATATAACCTATAAATATAATAATAATGAATATATTAATCTAATATAAAATACAATAATAAACTAATGAATAAAATTTCAATAAAGGATTTATGGACAGATTGATCGAGTAAAGTTTACTGATAGGCCCTGTTTTGTAGGACAACTAAAGACTGACAGATTGAATATAACCGAATACATTACTGAAAGTTGCTCAACGTTCCTATGCGGTAACATAGCTCCACTAATTTCGAAACCACCCGCATTGGGGTTACTCGAATAGACATTACTACATAGCGGAACTTCCTAGCTTGCAAGTACTTCTTGGTTCAGTAGTTTCTCGCGACTGTCCTGGAAACTTGTTTGGCACTTCATTAGAGTCACAAACCTTCGCTGCTGTCCTCGGATGTTAGGTCAAAGAGAAGAGTAATTTTACTGAGAAACAGGAACACTGCTAATAGAGTTCACGGCTTTAAGTAAATTCAATTTTCAATTGGATTGACATAAGTCGGACAAACACAACATTCAAAAATATATACATGTATGTAAAAATTCAGTGTCACATTGCTGGTGCATTCAATGAAGTATGGAATTACTCAGCTGATTTTAACACAATTTTTAGCTTATTTTATATTTTTTTATTGCTAATTTAAGGGTTTCATTATTTAGAGGTTATCTAGGTCTCCAGGTTCTGCAAGTTTTCAGTAGATGGTGCTGTATAACATATGACATAACTAACTCTTACTTTTGATATTTTGTCATGCATTATTATTTTATGTGTTGGGATCTTTAACACTTGAATACGCTATCTGGTGGCTAAATTCAAAATTAGAGTAGATAGGTCGAATTTGCTACGTCACGTGGGATCTTTAACACTTGAATACGCTATCTGGTGGCTAAATTCAAAATTAGAGTAAATAGATCGAGTTGCTATGGCACGCCCCTGCCAGAGATCCCAATACCATTTTAATTGTGGTATTATTTAAAGGTTATTTGAGTCTTTAAGTACTGTAAGTTTTCGATAGATGGCGATGTATCAAAATTCAATTATTTCAGGGGTTTTTTTTTCAAACTAACCTTACTTTTTTTATTTTTTACAATTACCATTATAAAATGGTCACCAAGATCTAAATCTCTATTTATAATAAATTTATAAAATAGCTCAGTTAAAAATAAAAGTAAAATCAAAGATAATTTAGATAATATTTATAAATGATAGATACAGACTGATAAAAAAAAAAACTCTGGTCATTCGAGAAAATGAACGACCATTTAGATTTGATAATTGAAAACCACTTGTAATATGTAAAAAAAGAAAATGGTAGTTATTAATAATTGAAACAGCTTAATAAAATGAAACAAACATTACTTTACAAAAGATTTTACTAAATATCATTTTACTTTGTTTAATTTATCAATCAATCAAATCAATTAATTAAAAAAATTGAAGAAAAATTTATTTAAAAAATTTAGCAATTGAATTAACAAAAAAAATATTAACAAATAGAATCGTATGATAAATCTTTGGCATTTAATTCGAATTGGGTTTCAAATTCATAGGATCGTGTACTTGTTGCAACGGTTTAATTGCTTGAATACAGGAACCGGTTGTGAAAATAAAAAAAAAAAAAAAAATAAAAAGAAGTTTTCTGGAAAATCGTTGGTCCAATGTTCGCAACTCGCGGCGAGAGTTTATTTGGAGGATAAGGGATGGTGCGGGGCAGGGGGAAGGGGGAAGGGGGTGAAGGGGGTGGTAGTAGGTTGCACATATGTGCATGAAACGCGAATGCATCGACGTGTATTGCACAGACTGTGAAGACGAGACTGCTGCTGGATACTGGATGGTTACTGCTTTTTCTATTGGTGTGTTAGATATTTGCTAATGTATGTATGTGTACGTGTGTGTGTGTGTGTGTGTGTGTGTAAGGGAATCCTGTATTGCACTTATACTACTCGTTTTAATCCTGAAGAGCCTGGCGTATATTCGTCCGTAGCCCCAGCATCGTTGAAAATCGTGGAAACTTTCTCTGACTGGTTGGCGTTTAATATCCGTAACACTCTTTTGTTAATAAAAAAAAAAAAAAGAAAAAGAAAAAAAGAAATAGTAAAGAAATAAAAATAATGAAAGA
>NW_015149027.1:774429-784773 GCF_001465965.1 Polistes dominula | reverse complement strand
GGTTTAATATATATTGTACAAGAAAAAATTGTTTACTGTAAAAATCATATATAGCAAGAGGTTGATTACACCAACTTTACAGTATCGTTGTTTCATCAGTATGCCACTTAGATCTTTTAAATATAATTGAAATACAATTTAACAGATAATATATACATCGTGCAAAAAAATATTGTTTGCTGTAAATATCATTTATATAATAAGAGCTTAATTACACCAACTTTACAGTATCGTTGTTTCATCAGTATGCCACGTACGATCTCTTAAATATAATTGAAGAAAAATTTAACAACAGGTTTAATATATATTGTGCAAGAAAAAATTGTTTACTGTAAATATCATTTATATAACAATAGTTTGACTGTACTAACTTTACAGTATCTGTTTCATCAGTATGCTACGTACGATTTTACGAAGTTGGTTTGCTCGTAGAATAAGGAAATTAAACCATTTATATCATTCTTGTACTTGTCTCACGTTCTACGAAATACGAGGACAATTCGTGAACCACCCTCTAGGCGTGTTCGTCTCTGCCTTTTACAGTATCTCAATTTTTCCTTCATCTTTTTAATTCGACAGAATTAGGTGGAATTTCTTTAAGAGTCTTTTCACAACTGACGACGAGCTTTTCAAAGTGGAACACTCGTCAAAGTAATCCATTCTTTTTTTTTTTTTCTTTTTTTTTTTTTGTTAGATAAAATAATTTCACAAGTAGATGATCAAAACTGTCATTTATTTTTTAAGTTTTTACTTTTAAAACATCTTTCACGTTTATATTAATCGAACTATTGACATTTAATATTAATGGAATAATATTTTAATCAAACTTTTACGTAAAATAATGAAAATCATTAGTTTCATCTTTATTTTATTTCGTATTTTTTATAGGAATATTTTTATGTGTTTTAAAATATGAGATAGAAATAAGATTTTAAAGATGAGATAGATAATAAGATAAAAAATAAAATATGTGATCTTAAATCTTTCCAATGTTGAATTGTTTGAATTGTTTCCAATGAAGTTCTAGAAAATAAGAAAAAATAAGAATGAAAATAATCTTATCAATTTTAATATTACAAAATAATTGAATTCTTGTTTAAATATTCAATCATTTTTTTTAATGGTGTTCTAGAAAATTTAATAAAATCAAAACTAAACTTATCAATTGAAATATCACAAAATAATAAAAGTCTTTATTGAAGACTCGAATTATTTGTACGATTTAACAATTAATTCGATTTTTTTGTTCATTTTAAAATAATAAGAGAAAAGAATCTAATACATACATACACACACACACACATACATACATAGTAGCAGATACTGGAAACTACCATTACTACTATGGGGGTTTCCTTTCGAGTCAAACGTTCCTCTGAGAGTAGCAGGTAGCACTCACGATGGGAAAACTCGTTTCTACTTGAAAGAGTTGTCCTCTCTTTCTATTTCTGCTATCGTAGTCTCTCTGCACTTTTAGATAAAAGAAAGAAAGTAAAATAGAAAGAGAGAGAGAGAGAGAGAGAGAGAGAGAGAGAGAGAATAGAACCATGGGGGTTCTGTCGGATTCAATGACCGCTTTTTCCAGAACGAATTCGCGTGCTGCTTGCTTCCAAGTGAATTAACGAAAGAGAGTTACGGATAATTTCAAATACTTCAGAGATGAATAGACCTTCTTCTGTTTTTCACCCCCTTTACCATCCCTCACTCACTCTTCACTCTTCATTCCCCCATCCCTCCCCACACTTTATCTTTCTCCACCCCTTCTTCCTTTCTTTTCTTCTCTTTTTAATTTCTGCTTCACCTCTTTTATTATATTCCTACAGTGAGATTTCTCGATATCATTTTAAAATTCTACACCACCCACTCACTCATCTCACCCACTGTGCTTGTGTTTTCAACGAAGAATTTCTTTTTGTGTGTGTGTTTTGTTTTTTTTTCTTTTTATTTCTCTTTTTTTTTTTCTCTCTTCGATGAAAATTTGCTTATAATTTTGCATTTTTCGCGTTATATGAAATAATCGGTACTCATTTTCTTCTTTAGATTCTTTTCTTTCTATCTCTCGAGAGAAAAGTCGAGGAAAATTCATAGTTTTCTTTTATTTTTTTTTTTTATATATTTTTTTTTTTAAGATCAGTATTTTAATCTCACGAAGATATTGTGTAGTCTGAGACTCATCTTTGATTCATCGGATTCGACGACGTTTTATTTTATTTTTTTTTTGTCTTTTATTGCATTTAAACTTTCGTTTCAATCTATCAAACTTATCTCAATTTTATTTTAGATTTTTTTTTTTAACATCTTTGTTATATTAGTTAAAAAAAAAAAAATAAGTAATAATTTTTGCTTTCTTATTTATAGAGAAAAAAAAATAATTGAAATACATAAGTGGAAGTAATTGCATAGTTTATTGATTTTCATTTTATTTTATTTTTTTTTTTTTATTGTTTTGTATTTTATTTTATTTTATTTTAATTTAATTTAATTTAATTTTATTTTATTTTATTATTTTTGTTGAATTTTATTTTCTTTTTCTTTTATTTTATTTTATTTAATTTTTTTCTAGATATATATTTTTCAATTTATCAATTTTATCTTAATTATTTTTTTTGAACATCTTTATTATTTTACTTTTACCAAAAACATAATAATAATTTCTGTTCTTTCTTATTATACAAAGAAAAAAGGAAATAATTAAAATGCAAAATTTGCATTAATGCAATTAAATCGCATAGACTATTATTGATTTTCATTTCCACATTATTTTACTTGATTTTATTTTATTTATATTTTCTTTTTATTTTTATTATTTATTTATTTTTTTTTTTCATTCTGATATATTTATTTCTCATTTTACAGTTTGATGCGGTTTTACTTATCGATCGATACTCGTTGACTAAGAATTTTGAAAGAGAAACTTGAGTATAGCAAGATAGTTGCTTTGAAAAGTAGCTCTTTTTGTGAAAGCGTTCTAATTCTTTACATGGCAAAGCTTCTTTACGTCGAGGGGTGGTGATGGTGGTGTGTGGCTTTTAGAGATCGGCCGACTAAAAGGTCCGAAAATCCAATATGCGAGTGGGAAAGCACGTAAGACCAGTTTTACTAAAAGGATCGGTTCATTCGTTCCTCGTTCGTTCGTTCGTTCAGGCTTTCGTTAAACTCTTCAAACTGTTTTTTTCTATTTTTTTTTTTTTTTCCGAATGATAGTTTTGAGATATCTCAGAGACCAACTGCAGCCCTCCCTTCGTTCATTTCTTTCAAATTATCTCGTGTTCCTAAAATGAAAGAATTAAAGTATCTTGTTTTTATCTTTTTGTTCATAAATCAAACGAATATCGGATTCAATTTAACCACATGAGTTGTAAAAATCAACATTTTGTATTTTACGTTTGTAAATAAAATTTGTAGCAATTCTTTCCCCCATTCCACTCCTATTTCCATCCTATTTTTAAATCAACGTATTCGTTTTAGTCATCAGTGACTTGAAACAATTTTAAGATTCCTTCAAAGACTCCCATTCGTTTTGTTCAAATTATTTCGTGTTCCTAATATGAAAGAATAATTAAAGTGTCTTTTTTATTTATATTTTTGTTAATATTTGGGTGTTCGGAAAGTTCGTGTCGATTTTCAATAAATGGCTTAAAGTTTTTTTTTTGCTGAAAAACCTGAAAAGTTTTTTTCAGGTTTTTAAGTTAGTCCAGAAATTTTGGAAGTTATTCATAAGGTTGGAGAAAGGTTGTGGAAACAAAATGGCACTTATATATAATTTAATAAACATATATATATATAAATAATACCAAAACAAAAAAGAAAAAAACTTAAATGCGTTGTGTTTCAATCTTTCGTCAAAATTGGCACGAAATTTCCGGATAACCGAATAAATCAAACGAATTTTGGATTCAATTTAACTACATGAAATGTTGAAGGAAACGTTCTGTTTAAAAATCTACATATTTTGTATTTTTTTCGTATTTGTAAAATAAAATTCAGAATAATTCTTCCCCTACTCCCCACTCCTCACTCCTGACTCCCCACTCCTCACTCCTGACTCCCCACTCCCGTTATTTTCAAAGCAACGGTATTCTCATTCGTGAGTCGTGATATGTGACTAGAAACGAATCGCATAAACGAGAGTGAGTGAGATAAAGAAAAAGAGAAAGAGAAAGAGAAAGAGAGAGAGAGTGTCCTGACAAAATGGTACGTGCCCTTGGGAACAAACGGGCGATGCATTTATGAGATTTAAATCGCCTAAGCGGTCCATTTCCGCGGTTATGCATTATTCACCAACTCCTCCTGGTTCTTGAATGTTTTATATCTTCTTCTTCTTCTTCTACTACTTCTTCACTTCTTTCTTTCTTCCATTCTTTTTCTTTTCATTTTCATTTTCATTCTTAGTTCTATCTTGGTTCTTCTTCTGTGGGGTAGGGGGAGGGGTGCCCTTTGGACCTTTACTTTCGTAGCAACGTTTCTTCGTAGAAGTTTGAAACGTTGTGGCGGTTGGCCGCAAGGGAGAAGACACACACACACAGACACATACATGAGAAAGAGAAAGAAAGATGGACGACGTGTAGGAACGAAACAGTTTTGCGGTTTTTACCCCATTTCAAGTTCAGCACGAATGTTATATATATCACTATTTCTCATCTTGTAGGATTTAAATTGAGAACAATCGTTTTTACACGTGTGTGTGTGTGTGTGTGTGTGTATGTGTCTTACTTGATATTTGCATATTTATTTATTTATTAAATTAATTATTTATTAAATGTGAGTGACGTAAGCAAAATTATTATATGTTTATTTTTTTTATTTCAAGAAATCTTTTTACTATTCTCTCATTTTTGTTTTGGTTTATTTTGTTTCTTTTTCTTTTTAAAATACAATACCATGCAAATGCCATTGGCAAGAACACCAAAACACTCTCCTACTCCTCCTTGCTCCACCACCTAAGCTTCTTCTTCTTCTTCTTACCTTTTTCGTTGATACGCCTTTCAGTATTCCGTGCACTCGTCTCAACGAATTTACTTTACGATCCAAAAGGAATTTTCGAAGATACCAACAGTCAACTAGCCAACTAAACCAAACCATCCAAACCAACCCGTCAGCCAGTTACCAAGTAAAACGTGTACGAACTGTGCATTTTTTTTTTTTTTTTTTAAGGAACATGGCCAATGTCCAGTTTCGTGTTACGTTTTTTTCTTGTCACCTTTTATAATTATCTTTTTCTAATACCTTTTCCATTTCTAAATTCCTTTCCAAGAATTTTTACACATGGTTTCTTACAACCCTTTTTTTTTACGTGACAATCTTAATTAACCTGAAAAGTGTTACTTAACCTAAAAATTACTCGCTGCAATACAAAAATATAACAACAGCAAAATTAAATTAAATTAAATTAAATTAAATGTACAATGGTTTTTATAATAATTATTTTATTAATTTATTTTTTTTTGCAATAATTGTTATTGTTATTTTTATTTAAAATATGGAGTACGTGGTGGTAAGATTTAAATTATTTTAATTTTGGTTTCTTATACCCCTTTTTTTACGTGACAATCTTACTTAACCTAAAAAATGTTACTTAACTTAAAATTAATTAACTTTTTTTGCAATAATTGTTGTTGTCTTTGTTTAAAATATGGAAAATTTTTTGTTAATATTTCATAATTGCAGCAATCATAATTTCATTCTAAAGTTGTGGTTATTAAAAGAACAAAAATTAATTAGAAATTGTGTACCAAACAAAAAATGGAACCTTAAAGGTTGTTAATGGGTTCAATAAAATTTCAAAAAAAAAAAAAAAATAAAAATAATTTAAGTTACAATTTATTGCAGAGACATCTAACATTATTGAATGAATACTCAAAAAAGACGAGAATCACAAAAGTTGCAATTGTCGTACCTAACGCCTGTAAAAAAAAAAAAAAAAAACCCTTTTTCTCACGAATTTTTTTTCCCTCTCTTCTTTCCTCGTTTTTCATTCTCTCTTTCTATCTCTCTCTCTCTCTTTCTCTTCCTCTTATGCGTGAACTAGTATTTATAGTGTCGTAGGTGTCGTCGCATTTTTTTCAACATCCTCGAGAACGTTATTTTCGCAGACGCCATTTATTCAACGTGAGAGAAGAACATGGGGGTCTACGTAGAATGAGAGTTTGCTATAGTAAAATCGAGTAGAGGTTTTTTTTTTTGGGTCTTTTTTTTCCTATTCTTAAACATTGGCCAACCAGTCTGACCACTGACGAACGTACTACTACCACCTATCTCTTTTCTTTCCCACCCCTCTATCCCACACCCCCTTCCCTTCCTTTCTTTTACTACTCTTTAACATACACACATATACATTTATATATATACATACACATAGTCCTGTAAAATACGTACATATGTATGTGTGTACATATGTGTTCTTCAACAACCCCTCTGGCTTATTCCCGGTTCTACAGGATAAATAAAGGTTAAGGTTAGATTAAGTATGGGGATTCTAACGAACACCGTAACGGGTGGTGGGTGGTTGGATGGTGGTGGTGGTGGGTTATCGTGGCTTTTAGTGAAATATATTCCCCACATGAAATTTCCGGTGCGGTAATTTTCTACAGGTACACACATTCTTTTGAAAATTCTTTTGTTCCTTTTGGTGAATTCATGGTGGGGTTGAGGAGAATTGAAAGAGTCATATAACATTTCTATTCTCATTATTTTCACTGAATTTTACTGATTTTATATTTAGAATGTAATATAAATAAATAAATTTAGTGTGACTCATGTGAGTAAAAATATATGACGTCGTATTAGATAAATGTTAGGTTATGTTCAAATATTTCGCGCGCACTCATCGAAATCTATGACTAACAGATGGGAGTACATTTACTTGTTTCTTTTTCTTGTATGTTTTAAATTATTTAATTAGTTTATAAATAAATTAATTTAATAAAAATGTAGATGAATGCGAATGCAACTTTGTTGTGTCAGAATTTCAAGATAATCAAGGTAAAGTACTTTTGAAGATTAGAGGTTAGGAACAAACTAAATCTACATTTTTATGTATATAGATAAAATGAATTATTATTATTATTTTAATAATAATATAAATAATACTTTTAAATATAACATTCTTATGTGAAATTATTATATGTTGATTACGTTGTTGTACAATTACAGTTGATGTACAAAAGTAAACTTCACTTAAATGCGAATATTAGTGTCAACGAAAAATTTTCTTTGATTATTTATATCATAAATTTTAAAATAACAAATTTTTATTTATTTTAAAAGTATTTCTAATTAAAAAAAAAAAATTGAGTAATCGAAAAGATCGATGATTTTCGATCAACGAGTTTAAAGAAAATACGAATTAAAAAAAAAAAGAAAATAAGCAAAAACGAAGAGTAGGAAAACGAATTGAGAGGGGAGGTAAGGGGTTGAATGTAGGGGGTGGGTGGGTCAGAACTATCGAAATCGTTGGCTTGAAACTATCTCACGAGTTTCCGGTGGACCATCCATCCGATAGACGGGAATGTGAAGCTTCGAACGGAAACGAACGATTAACGAGAGTTTCCGCGGGAACGATCGATCATTTAACTTCGACCCTCTCATCCTCTTCATCCTCCTGCACCTCCCTCCTCCTTTTTCTCCTCATCCTCTTCTTGTCTCCTTCTCCGTGATTATTCTGCACCGAGCCGGAAAGTCGTGGCTCGAATTGCACTCGATGCACCGAGTCTTCTCTCTTTCCCTCCACCATCACATTCTCCCCACCCCTTCGAAAGTCTCCCCACGTCTTCGTCGTTGATTTTCTTCTTGGTTTGCTGACTCATCAATCGCTTTGTTTTAAGAATCTAAAACGAATACTTGTCGATATCTATTTGCTTAAAATTAGAACTATTCCTTTTTTTTTATTTTTTATTTGACCTTTTATTTAATTCGATCGATAGTGAAACGATTTGTACGAATTTGTTTTTTTTTTTTTTGGATATCACATTATTCATCTGTGTTCTATTTTTTTTTTTAATTTGAAATACTTAATTTTAAAATGTAATATTACATGTATAAATATATTTATATATATATATATATATATATTATATTTTATTTTAATTTAATACAATTAATTTATTATATTTATTATATTTAATTAAATTAATATTTAATTACAAATTAAATAAGAGTTAAATTTTTAAATTGAAAAAATTAATATTTAAATTTGTTAATTAATATTTAAAAATATTAGAAAAATTAGAGAGATGTGTAAGGGGATAAATATAATATTTATATATTATATATTTGTAATATAATATTATTTACATAATTGTAATTATAATAATATAT
Organism: Polistes dominula; assembly: GCF_001465965.1. The sequence continues at coordinate 776,457 of NW_015149027.1, read as the reverse complement.
ATATTTATTGAAAGTTTAATTGAAATTTTGTTTGAATTTTTTGTTTGTTATATAATCAAGAATGTTATACAACTTCTACGACATTAATTAAAAGACGCGTTAATGTATTTTACGTTATCGTTGTACCAAGGATTAATTAACGAAACTAACAAACAACTCTCTTCGTAAATAAGTTTTGTTAAGTTTTACCTTTAGAGAGCATGTTTAAGAAGATTTTATCGATGATTGTAAACCAACATAGATCGAACTTTGTCGGTACGTGGAACAAACAAAGGTGTCGAACAATCTCAGTTTGGTTTCCATGTAGTGAACGACGACGACGACAGGGATGAGAATGAGTACGAGGGTGTGACACACTGTATTTCAGATTAAACCGCAATTTCAACGTGTAATTGGAACGAGATAGGTGGTGAGGAGGTGGAACAACGAACACACACAATGCAAAACCGTCCTATACGATGACTTCGATCCCTTTAACTCCCTTTTAACCCGCTTAAGTCGTAGAACATACACCTGATTACTAATTAGATCCCTGGGATATGTTACATGCTCGTATACCCTGTGTGTAGATGTGTCTAAGTGTATCTTGGTGTGGGTTTGTGTATGTTGCTGGGTGTTTGAGAAAGAGAACATTTTTCACGAACAATTTAAAAGGCGAGTCACTGAATATAAACGTGATTTATCAATAACATCGAACGTGCCATGTCTTGCTCTCAATTTTTACACATATAACTATATATGTATAATATGTATCGTGATTATTATTTTTATTTATATACTAGGATGTTACAGCCATGTGTTGCAGTAATTTTTTTTTTTTATAAAATGTTGATTCAATATAATTCTAAATTATTTAGTTAATTATAGCAAGACACATAAAATAATAATACTCGTAAAATTATAAAAAGTAAGGTTAGTTTTGTTATATGTAATACGCCATCTACTGAAAACTCACAAAACTTAGAAACTTAGATAATCCTTAAATAATTAAATCCTTAAATTAGCAATAAAAAATATAAATTAGTCATAATAAAAACTATCCTTTATACTAAGTTACCAACACATAAATAATACCACAATTAGAATGCAATACATGAAATAATATAATACAGTTAAAAATATAAAAAGTAAGGTTAGTTTTATCATATGTAAATCTGAAAAAAAAACGTGAAGTAATTGAATTGTAGTACACTATCATCTATCGAAAACTTACAGTACCTAGTAGCTTAGATAACCTCAAAATATAATCAATCCTAAAATTATCGAATAAAAACTATCCTATTGACTGCAAAAAAATCACACAAAATAAAATAAATTTCCTTAATATCGGTTCATTGGAAACCAACAAAGTGGCACTAAATTTTTGTGTACAAAGATGTTACAGTTAATGTTGAAATAACAACGTGGATTTTATATAATGCAATTTATTAAACGTGTGTGTGACTCACTGTTTTTATAAATTAACCGAAACCTTCCGGACATTCTATAAAATATTGTAGAATATATCCATTAACCATAACACATGATTATAATAAATGACTGCAATTTCGAAAAAAAAGAACATTGTTGCAAAATTTGGTTTCCAATGAATTGCGAGTAAATCGATAAAATCGTTTAATTGACATTCTTTATTTTTTTTTTAATTATATTTTATCACCAGAGAGGAATCTTTTTGCGATAAAATAAAAATCTCTTCTTCTTCTTCTTCCTCTTCTTTTTTTTTTTTATTCTCTAAATTAGTGTGTGTGTGTGAGAAAATAGTCGCAGTAGGATCGAATTAAATCGAGTGCACCCGGGCAAGTTAAATTCCGTCACGGATCACTCTATAGATCGTCGGGTTCTCTATCGATAGCGAAGTGCAATTAATTATCGTTAAATTGGATTGACGATATTTCATGAGAATGGTTGAACCTACTACTACGGGGGTGGGGGGATGATGGGGGGTGGACGCTTCCACGGATCATTGAGTCGGTAAATCGACTGCCAAGAGAACGGACGCACTCACGGGAAATGTACCTAATCGCGAAG
>NW_015149027.1:758343-774374 GCF_001465965.1 Polistes dominula | reverse complement strand
GCTTGGCTGACTGTATGTCGTTTATCGCTAGAATTTCTTAAGCTTTCATCAATTTTATCGTATCACGTTCTCAACTATCAATTCCTCTTTCCTTTCTCCTGTTTTCTCCTTTTAACCCCTCCCCCTCCCCCCGTCCCCTATCCTAGTTTTAAATTAAAAGTCGTATGGGAATTGACAAGAAATACTTTTTATGATAAATCGTATCTCGGATTTATTTTATATATGTGTAGGTATATATCAATGTTCTATTAAAATTCGTTCGATCAAAGTATACACGTTTTACTTGATATATTTGTTTTTTTGTTTTTTTTTTTTAATTATTTTTTTATTTCATATGAAATTTTATTTTATGTATCAATTTTGTTTTTATACACTTGTTTTCTCTTCCATCGAAATTACAATTTTTTCTTTTTTTTTTTTTTCTGATCTAATTTAATTTGGATGATACGAGAAAAATTGGTTTAGAATGTACAATGAAAAAAATCCTTTTATCGATGACGATGATGACGATGTTTCGTTCAATTTCATGGTGGCTTCGATTCGCGAAATATTATTGGTCCTTCTCTATCTATCTATCTATCTATCTTTATCTAGAAGGGTGTCTAAAACGATATACGTTTTGGCTTTACACTATGATTGGGGTGAGTGGTCATCGTCACGTTTTAAAGGGGTAGTGGGAGGTAGGTTAATGTCACGGTGGTTTTCTGCGATATATTACATTAAGAGAATGAGGTTATAGTTTCTATTAAGTTGCCTATTCTCTATCCAATACTTGCGAAAAGTGGTGTTACAAGGAATGAAGGCTTCATAGAAATAGGTAGAGTAATATTCATTGGATAGTATAGGGGTAGAAAGGGAAGAAGAGGGTGGCTCATATTCAGCGATCAGATTATCTTTGTGTTTAAATTCTTGCACGTTTAAATTGCATTTTGATCGAAACGATTAAAAACATTAGTTTGTTTATTGGTTTATTTTATAATTCATATTATTATTATTATTATTTTGTATTTTTATTCTCATAAATATTTTCAGTTTGTTGCAATTCATTTTCAGGTTAAGTTTTGATTCGTTAATTTTATGAAATTCCCTTTTCCCAAAGAATCGAATTGATTTTGTTTTGTTTTATTTTTTCTTTTTTTTTTTTTTAAATTAGTATTAAATTAATGAATAATTAGTTCATTTTAACGCGTATATATAAACTGGTGTGTTTTAATTTTCACTCGAGCATATGAGAATATCTCGCGAGGCGTTGTTGCATCGGTCGACTTGGCGTAGTATAACCCACGGTGGTCTATCTATTAATAGAAACACATGTGTGCGTTCGTTGGCTGGCACGCATGACGAGGGCGCACCCCGATAAATCAGTCATAATAATGAAAGAACGACTCTCGGTAAAATAGTATTAGTTTGAATCCAACGTGACACCGGTATACTTTTTGTTCTTCACTTCAAAAGATCAAAAGATCATTCCATTCTCATTTTATTTTATTTTTATTACCATTTTGCAACAATGTTTAATTATTCAATCAATTTTTTTCAATTTTTTGTCCTCAATTTCTTCCTCTTCTTCTTTTTCCCCTTCTCCTACATTCATTTGATTTAATCTGCTAAATAAACAATAAATTAATTCAAAATTCTATAACTTTTGATAGTCGTGCAATTAATGAAAGAATTTTTTGAGTTGAGTAGGAGAAGAAACTGGGGAAAGGGGAGTGGGTTACATTCGAATTCAGTTTAAAAACCGAGTTTTTTTTTTTTTAGCGGGAATCCTAAAATCCCTAGGTTTTGCAATTCCCATACCCTGCAAATTTTTTTTTTATCTATCTTTTCTTTCTATCCACCTTTGCGTCTTGAATCAGTCCGAGTAAATTGAGTTTCGATCACTGATTGAATCGCTAAGTTGGACCTAAAGGTTGTGGGATATCGATTCGTGGGTTACACGTTGGTCTGCCCCTTTTTTTTTCTTCTTTTCCCTTTTACACAAATTACGAAACGAAATTGAGAAAAACTGACTGATAGTTTTACAAAAGAAACACAAAAAAAAAATAAAAAATAAAAATAAAGTAGAAAAATGTTAAGGGGTAGTAGTGTGTAAGACCTTACTACTCACCGTCAAGATATGGCTCGCGAACTACGTGAGTCAGCCTTGAAATTTTTCCCTGATAAGAAGAAGAAAAAGAAGAAATAAAAGTAGTAGTAGAAGAAGAAGAAGAAGAAAAAGAAAAAGAAGAAATAAAGTTGTTTCATAGTAGTAACCACCAACTCGTGTAGGATGTTCACTTTGTTACACGTGATGAAAAAACTAAAACGTGTTTTTATTTTAAACATTTTTTTTTTTCTTTTTCACTTAAACAACAACACAATTTTCACTATGCAATGGAATATTTTCGTTCCATTCGTTCGCAATCGCGTAGGTGTCACCCTATCTATACAAATATTACTTCGAATAGTTTTTTTTCTCAATAAGGAAACTATTAACACTCTTTGAAGATTACGAGTTAGACGATGCAGGATCATCGTCTGCACTGCAACTAACATAAGCGACTTTCTTAAGGCCGAAGAACCGGACGAGAGGAGACCCGTTGCCCGTATCCCCGCCACTATTACAAACCAAGAATCTGACTTTAAAGCTTTATTCACAAGTACGCAACATTATTTCATATCTTTTTTCTAACTTATACTTTAACTTATGAATAAACAGTCCCAATTGTTCCAAATATTTTATTCAAAACAATTGATGTAACATTTATAATAATTGTCTTGTTAATAATGTAAAAGAATATGGCTCACACAAGTACCAGAACATTATTGCACATCTTTTTTTAACTTATACTTAACTTATACTTTAACTTATGAATAACCAGTTTCAATTATTCCAAGTATTTTATTCAAAAAAATTGTTATATATTTAAAAATAATTGTTTTGTGTTAATAATGTAACAGAACATGATTCACACAAGTATACTTAGACTAAACTACTTAGTATACATATATATATACTAAACACTTTAACTTAAACTRAAATAACCTRTCCCAAATTTTTCCAAATATAATATTGTATTTAGAAATTTTAAATTGATATAACATTTATAATAACTRTGTTACTTTCTTTAGTTAATAATTGAAAAGAACATGATTCACACAAGTACTCAACATCATCATTGCATATTATTATTTTAACTTATACTGAAATAACCTGTCCCAATTTTTTCTAAATATTTTATTTGCAAAATTGATATTAATCTTTAAAATAATTATCTTGTGTAAATAATGTAAAAGAACATGATTCAAATGCACAACATTCAATTCATGATAAAGTACTCAACATCATCCTTCCATATTACTTTCTCAACTTATACTGAAATAACCAGCCCCAATTATTCTCAATACTGTATTTCAAAAATTGATACAACATTAATAATAACTATGTTACTAATTATTATATTAATTGTTAATTAATGCATTAGTTAAATAATGTTAAGTAACTTGAATATAATTTTACTGTTTTCTCTTAGCAAAGAAATAGTACTAATTACAACTACAATTGGTATTATATTGTATTATATTTTTATTTTCTTAATTTTATTATAGTCCATTGTAAAATGGTAGCAAGGGAGTGGTGCACTTTATCGAAAGAGAGAAAGAGAGAGAGAGAGTTGTGTGCCACCTCCGTGAAACTTAATAATATCGTTGACTAGGTCGGGGCAACATTGCTTTCATCAGTTCTCCGGTGGAATGCTCATTATGAAGTTAGCAGGACGGATTCTTCTTCTTCTTCTTCTTCTTACTACTCCTTCCCCACCTCTTTCACCTCCACCTTAACCTCCTACTCCTCTTTCTTCTTCTTCTTCTTCTTCTTCTTCTTCTTCTTCTTCTTCTTCTTCTTCTTCTTCTTCTTCTTCTTCTTCATCCAACCTTTTCATCCTTGTCCGCTAGGGTGAAATTAAATTATGTCGCGATGCGATCTCTCTCTCTCTCTCTCTCTCTCTCTCTCTCTTTCTGATTCTTTTCTCTTTTATTCTCTCTCTTTCATTCTCTTACACAACGCGCTTCTAAATGAGATTATAAAAAATTAGCGGCAAAGCTAAGAGTCTTCTAGCGTAGTCTTCTTGACTTTTCACTGAAAAGAAAACGAGAACATAGAAGTAGAAGAAGAAGAAGAAGAAGAAAAAGAAGAAAAAGAAGAGAAAGAAAGAGGGTGAGTTTAAGGGTGGAGTGGAGTGGAGTGGGGGTCTAGGGCAAAAGGGAGAGAGTAAAAACGAGAGAATGATAAATATTACGGTCTATTCTGTTAAGATAATACAAGGCTTTTGCTTCGTCGAGCAGCTCTATTTGCCTTTATTTCGGGGGACTCTTCATTAAAAGAGAGGGAGAGAATAAAATGATAAAGAGAAAGAGAGAGAGAGAGAGAAATTTTTACAAGAAAGATTTTCCACGAATCACTTTGCATTTGAGGATACTAGTTCCTTTTATATTTTCCCGCTTAACGATCGTCATCTTTATTCCATCGAATAAAAAAGTTTCCGTTGACGTTGGTAAAAATGTTTGCATAACGAGGCAAGCTCGTATGTCTGATATTTGCATAGTCTGTGTTACTTCGTACGTTTTATATATATATACATATATATATAGTTGTGTCCTTCCGTATTTTTCTTTTTCATTTTTCTCTCTCTCTCTCTCTCTCTCTCTCTCTCTCTTTCTATCTTTCTCTCTTTTTTTTTTCTCAGTCTTTCTCGTAATCTGAAAAATATTCTGTAAAGTTTGTTAGTGTGCAATGGTTGCTGCATTGCCAGAAGAATGGCGCGAGTTTAGATCTCCTCCGGTAGACGACCTCGGCCCTACGGACGTCGACCTTAAAGATAGTACAAGTAAAGGGAGGGAGAGAGAGAGAGAGAGAGAGAGAGATACGCAAAGGAGACCAGAAAGTGTTTGGTAAATCCTTATGGAAGAATAAATGTGACAAAACTTGTTTATACGAATCATTTACAATTAATTACTGTAAAGTTTGTTATTAAAGATTTGTGAGAAATATTTTATGAATTATAACCTTTTTACACATTAGTTTGAATTATATTTCCAATGGGTATTATAATTGCATTGATATAGAATGTTAAGTTAATCATTTTCATCGTCAGTTAATATTTTTTCATCGTCAGTTAACTTTTTTTTTCATCGTCATGTATATATCATCTGTCTGTTCAATAAATTGATATCAGCTGTTAAATTTTGTCTAAATGAACTGTAAGATTTGGTCTATTTAAAGGTTATCTTAGTTTCTAAGTTCTGTAAGTTTTCAATAGATGGCGTCGTATTTCAATTCAATCAGATTTACATATGACTTAACTAATCTTACTTCTTATATTTTTTTGAGTACTATTATTTTATGTCTTTCATTTTAGTTTTGATATTATTTCGTGTATTGTTGTATTATTAATTTGAATTCCTAAAAATTATTAATAAATATTATTTTTACTGCATTAAATAATTTAGAATTAAATTAAATCAATAATTTATAACAAAAAACATCCTAGTATTATTTATATATTATTTATTAATATATTTTCTTTTCTTCTCTACTATTGCTATTATTTTCTGTTCTGTTCTTTTTGTTGGGTGGGCTTGTGGAGGTGGCTGAGTTGGGAAAATGTCCTTGAAGTGAATTCCGGTATCGAAGTGCAATTAAGAAAAGTGATCGGATATTGTACTTTTCAGAAAAATCGTTTTCGAAGTAAACGAGAAACACGTCGCCAAAATAAAACAGGAAAATAAGAAATAGGAAAAAAGTTAAAGTTAAGTTTGCAAGTGTTGCAGTTGTAGTATCGTCCTATCGAAATCGAACGAGTGTCGTTTAATTAGTGGATGCTCGTTCGAGAGACTCTTATTTCCTTTTTTTTTTTTTGGTCTTTAAGAACCGTCGCAATCCTCTCGATTCGGTTGGCGCCTCTGACGAAGATTCCTCTTGGAGGATCTTCCCTCTTTATGGTCTTTGTCCTCTTAACTCGAGTGTCCAACCTTTTTCTTTCTCTCATACTCTTATTCATGGTAACGATGAATCACTGAAAATGCAGCCAACTTAACCAAACATTGATGATTATGATGATAATAATTGATTGATTACTTTTATAATAACTTTAAAGTAGTTTAATTTAAAAATAATTGTTTATTATATTTTTTATGATTTCATTAAATAAAATCAAATCGTAAAAGTTGGATTTTTCATATGCTTGCATTAAATAAACTTCACCATACTAATTTCTATCTTTCATCATTGTAAATAGGAAACAAGAATAAGAAGAAAATCTAGTTCATTTATTCGGGGATTGAGGAAGGGGGAGGGGTGTTATTTGTGAAACGATTCGATTAAAGAAGCATCCGCTTGGGTTCTCGCCAGGTACATCGTAAAATACACCTTAATTAAATTCCTTTTATGGATGGTCTTTTAAAATCGTTGTTTTCCATTTTACATACTGTTACGAAACAACGGTAGAACTTAAAGGTACAGGGAAACGAATGAATGAATGAATGAATGAATGAATGAATGGAATCGATACGCTAACGGTAAAAGAAAATACCACGTTTAACTAATGACTACTAATTTATTTCGGTTAAGAGAAAGGTGGAAAAGGAAACGGAATACCCTCACCCTCACCCTCACCCTCACCTTCTCACTCTCTCCCTTTACGAATGTCAGGAAAGAGAGACGAAATTACCGATACTGTATTTTAACCTTACTCTATATATATATATATATACACATTTCGTTTTCTTCTAATACAAATTCACCCTCTACTATTTTGTTTTACACTAATGTAATTCCGATGTTAGTCGGTCGTGATCGTAAGTCTCAACAAAGAATTGGTTCGTATAAATTATATAAAAAAAAAAAAGTAATCGAATAATACTTGAGAAACGAACGAATTAATAAAAGATACAAAAATATAAACGCATTAGAGAAAAATAATCATATTATTCGTTGACGAAAAAAAAAAGAAAATAATTGAAGTGAACTTTTTATTTTTAGAAAACGTATTTTTAAACGAATAATACACTCGAGAAATGAACCGAAATGAAAGATAAAAAATAAACGCGTATAAAAGAATAATTATATTATTCGTTGACAAAAAAAAAATACACACACACACATACACACATCGAAGTTAACTTTTTTTTTTTTTAAATAGAAAACGAATTTTAAAAGGACAAATTTCTGAAAAGCAACGTAAACGAAGATAGAAGAGGATATTCGAGGTCAATTTATGTCACTGTACACACACACACACACACATACACATATGTGTTCCAGTATTCTAGGTACATATAAAGTAACAGTATGCATATAGTTGGTAATGGGGAACAATTTCACGATCGAAGAGAAAATTCTGTCGGTGTGTGTTCATCGTATTATCGGCCTCGAGAACTGTATTTTCGATGCCACCACCATCACCACCTCCTCCTCTTCCTACGTTTACGTCCTTCTTCCCTCTCTTCAACCCTCTCAACCAACCTCCTCTCCCCCCTCCCCTCACCACCACCCCTCTTTTACTCTACCCTACCTCGTTCCCACATTCTGTTCCAATGCAATCAAATTACTCGATGTTCGACGCGCCAACGGGGAAACGTCGTTAACCGTGGTGGTTATCGTCGGTGCGTGTCGCGTGTCGCCCTGTAAATCGAGTTTGTACCTTCCGTAACGGTACCCATCGAAAATCGGTATACCAGAGAAGAGGATGAGCGAAAAATAAAAATAAAACGAAAGAGACAGAGAGAAAAAGAGAAAAAGAACAGCAGCAACAGTAACAGCAACAGCAACAGCAACAGCAGCAGCAGCAGCAGTAGATGCAATGTTTCCATCCTAAAAATTGTACCATGGGCTAGTCTTATTCCTTTATTTTGAATCAAAATCCTTATTTTTATATTTTAATCTCTTAGACAGGGTTTATTGTTGCATGGGGTTGTTTCTTTGTACGGTAGGATTCAATGAGAATTATATTTAAACGATAAAACTACGATGTGTTACGAAAAATGGTTGTTTTTTTACGCGAGTACATTTTTCATAAAAATTTAACGATTAAATTATAATTTTTTTTTTTTCAAAGAAATAATACACATATATATTAATTTAAACAATTGACGTAATTAATTAATAATAAAATTAGGTATAATATATTTTAAAAGATGTTATATACGCGGCGCGCGTTGTATTGGAAGATTACATTCGGGAAATCCCCTATAGTTGCGCGTCATACTAGAAGATGGCATTCGCGAAAGCCACTATAGTGGCGCGCGTCGTACTGGAAGATTACATTCGGGAATTCCCCTATAGTTGCGCGTCATACTAGAAGATGGCATTCGCAAAAGCCACTATAGTGGCGCTAGTGTCTTTAAGGTTAACTAAAAACTTCCATATTATTACTCCCAATACACTCCTGCATTATTTTGAATATATTTTTGTTCTGTTTTATTTTTCTTTTACTTTTTTTAGAGGAAGGGGAAGATTTTTGTTTGGTCTTTCATTATACAGTAATATTTTTGATGATACAATGGCGTATTATTACATAATTTTACATCAAATCGACGAATATATGAATACTTCTCGTTAACCCTAAAAGTTCAACTGGCGGTTAAGAGAGAGTGGTTGAGGGGTGATTTTTATCAGATGTATGAATTATTGCACGACTTGTTCGGAATTATTAGAGAGCGATTCGTTATCCGTAGATAATGTCATTTTCTCTTCTTTTTTTTCCCCCCCCCCATTTTTTTTTTTTTTCATTGCACGGCGGCGATGACTTTAACGTAAAAAATTTCTCGTTGATTGCGACGATTATTAGCGACACCGTGAAACGACCCTCTCCACTCTTGTACACCCATTCACCCCTTCGTGTCATTCTCCCTCTACCAACCCGAACATCGGTTAATCGAGTTTGTACGAATTTCGAGCGAGACCCAGGCTTGAAAATGTGATTTTAGTTTTTGTGTAAATTTCGTGTACCCGCCGAATCCGTTTTTTCCTTTTTTTCCTTTTTATCTTTTTTTTTTTTTTATCATATATCGATTTGTACTTTTGATTAGAACGTTTCGCACTAACGCTCTCGTCAAACTTTCATGCATTTCCAAAAAAAGAATAGGGGTTGATACATACTCCTATACACACCTTTGACGTTTGACAATTTTAGGCTTAGGTTCACTCACACATATCTGTTACAACGAAATTGCAATTGGTGGTGTCCGATTTTATTACACGCATTGATTTGAACATCGATTTTTTTACAAACTTGACAAAAGTTCTTCTAGTCGTAGTGGTTTATAATGAAAGTACAAAAGAAAAAGAACAGGAAAAAATGGTTAAAAAGACGAGTAAAAAACGTATCGATGAAATCAATTTTTCTATAAACTTTTCGTATTAGTTAGAAATTTTGTTACAAAAGAGAAAGGGAGAGAGAGAGAGAGAGAGAGAGAGAGAGAGAGAGAGAGCAAGATCTCGTCAATCTTTAACAAAAGTTTTTCCTTCGTAAAAGGATATCGATGAAAGAAGATTTTCTATGAGATGATTTTCTCTTATTTTTATTTTTTTTTTGCATCTTCCAAGCGTCGTCGTCGTTATTTTTACAACGAGATCCGGTTAGTAGTTTTTTTTTTCTTTTTTTTTCTTTTTTTTTCTTTTTAAAGGAAGAAACGTACCCCCTTATTAAATTCCTTCGACGTTAATTATTACTTAGAACGTAATAGATACGTAAAGATTAAGGGGGAAAGGGGGGAAGAGGGAGGGGGGTGTATAGTACAGAAGAGAAAATTCGTTCTTTAGCGAAGTAATCCGAAATATTTGACCTTGAGTTCAATCTCCCCAGGACTTTGGCAAACTCCATCACGCTACGTTAAATCCTACCCCCGTCCTCCCCCACGTTCCTCCATGTCTTCCAAGAGCCTCTGACTAGCCAGAGCCAAACTATGCTTCTCTTCTAAGCCGGGGTTATTGCTGTGCTGCTGCTACTGTTGGTGTTGGTGTTGGTGTTGGTTTTCTGGTGCTGCGTTGCTTTGCTACACGGTGGTATGCGTTTCATGAAAGATGGATAACGCGTCGAGTTTCCTTATTCAGACTCTTCTTGAAAAAGTTTTTGATAAAAAATCGTTTCGATTAAAAAAAAAAAAAGAAAAAAAGAAAAATAGGGCTGGAAGAAAATCATGCATTGAAAATATAAAAAATAAAATTAAAAGATAGTTCAACCCTTTGACTGATGTGGACGTATGTGTTTGATAATAATATTTGTTAGTGTGGGTGAATCTATTGATGCATATGCGAGTGTTTGTTTTTGTATTTTATTTTATGGGATTATACCATTATTATTTATTAAATAATTAATAAACTCATATTATTATTTATTAAATACAAAAATTTATAAAATAGATTACGTGAAGTAATCAAAATAATTTACAAATACTTTAAACTATGTTTGATAGATGATAGAAGTTGATTAACTTCTTAGGTATTACAGTGGCGCCATTATAGTGGATTTTCCAAACGCCATTTTTCTGATTGAAGAGCCATTATAGTGGTTCACTCTATTACTCCACTCGTCCACCATTTGTGTATCAACTATATTATTAATTATTAAAGTAAACCGTCAAATTGTTAAAATATCTGTACCATGTCATTAATTTAATCATCAACAACTTAATTGCAATGTACTCTCGTAAAAAAACACCATTGTAGAGGTTAAATCTGTATACCCATAAAAATAATTATATATTACTATAAATACAGTTAACCACATAAATAAACCATAGTTTTGAATTGGTAAAGAAAGTAATTTTGTTAATCATCGCGAATCATCTTTTTTTTTTCTTTCAATACTTCGCATCCCTTTTTCGAATATATTTTGAAATTCGTTGAAATAAAGTCACCTAGAAGAAATAACCACTTTGTAGAAAGAGAGAATAAGAAGAATAAGAATAAGAAGAATAAGAAGAAGAAGAAGTTCTTTCCAACCGACCACTTTCATCCATTACGCGAAGCGATTTCAGTAATCGTTGCCGATCATCAATCTTCAAAGACGTTTTTGTGGTACAGCATTCATTATACTAACCCCACTGCTTCTCTCTGTCTCTCTCTCTTTCTCTCTCTTTCCCTTGCTGTTTCTTTCTCACTCATTTTTTTTTTATATCAGCCGGGTTAAAAGCCAATCAGTCTCTGCGACGTCAGCCGGAGAAGAAAGGATCTGGCCATCCTAAAAAGTTGTATCGGGTTGAGGTCTCCTCCAAAGGAACCAACCAACGAGAGAAGTTGCTTTAGTTGAGGAAAATTCTCTCTCTCTCTCTCTCTCACACACACTCACACATACACATACACTTTCTCAATAAACCCCTTCTCCCCCTAATTCTTCTCCTATCTTCGTCCTGCTGATGTTGGTGGTCGTCTTGGTCGTCTGGCGTTCATGACACACACACACACACCCACATATACAGAGAGAAAGTGCGCTTTATCAAGGTTGTAACGAGCTGTCGGCGTTATTGCCGAGGTGTCTCCGTTACCGCGGAAGCTGACGCGGCGTTTCTAATAAAACGATAGTACCAAACTGTATGTGAGTTGTTAGTGGTAGTGGTGATGGTGGTTGGCAAGGTGATGGTGTCTCTGTATCGTGTTAGTATACCAAAGGTTGATCGTCTCTGTGTATGATGGCAATACCACCACCAGGTGGGTGGATGGGTGGTGGTAGTGGTTGCTTGTTGCTATAGTTTTGCGATTTAGTGGTCACCCGGAAAATCTATCCTAACGAAACACGTCAAAAGGTTTCATTTTGTTCATCGTTCAAAACTTTATACGACGCTTTTTTACTTTTCATTTCTTCATCCTCTTATTTTTCTCAGTGAAACTTCTTTTACCCCCCACCCCCACCCCCGGGTAAGAAATCTTCTTAAAACCGGTTTTTTAAATGAATTATCGAGATAATCGATGTTGTGAAACGTTCGATTACATGTTTTAAAATCAACTTTGATATATCGAACAGAAGATATTAATTTTTTTGTTTAATAACGAATCGAGGTTCCCCCTTTATAATCAACGGTTACTATGTTGAAACTTTGATACAGTATGGTATTCGAAGAATTTCACTGAACAGTACAACCCTCCCGCTGCCCCCCCCCCTCCTTCTCCTGTTAAGTTCTTCTTTCTCTCTCTAACTTGATCATGTCACGAACGCGGAAAACACAATGTTTGCGTTGGGTTGGCATGTGTAACCGAGACGCGGTTACCTTCGTTGACACGTAACTACTACTACTACTACTACTACCAACGTTGGTTGCAAGTACACAAATAGAGAGAGAGAGAGAGAGAGAGAGATAAATTCCAACTGAGTTAGAAAGTGGGGAGGAAAAAAAAAGGAACAGTGAAGGAATCCCTGGGTCGAATCGAAAAAGCCACCCCCACCATGAGAAGAAAACGAACAGACATGTTAAACCATGTCGTCTCGTAGTTGACGTTCATCTACGTGCTGGTGTTGTTCATTTCCATTTCCCCTATACATCTAGGGTTTTACTCTCATATATGAGAATAATAAGAGTGTGGTAACTCAACGTGTTGAAGTTACATTTTGAAAACGGAAAGTCATCAGCGGTAACGAAGCCGAACAACTACTACGAACCGTAGCAGGGGACAAGAAGAGTGAAAGGTAACAAGGACGAATAGGAGGAGAGCCCTAAGGGCTTTTTGGCAAAGCAACGACAAGAAATTTTGGTCGACACTATTGTTGGGCCTCCGGTCATTGTTCGGTTCATTGTTTCTCGTCACGTGCCGACGAAGGTCCGTTATCCCAAAAGCTTTCCTATTACTTTAAGGGACGAGGATAGGAAAATCACGCGAGAGGGAATGTAAGGAGAAAGAGAACGATAGTTGGTCAAAAGTTTTACCCCAAGCCCCCCGCCCCGCCCGCCACTACTCTCTTTCTGTCTTTCTCTTTGATATGAGAGAATCACAAGCATAGCATAGGGGTTTTAGTTTTAGAAACGTCGATGATGAATGAATCGTGATCATGTATTAAGCTACCGTTAACTCGAGAACAACCTGTCAGTTGCAATAGCAGCTTAATATTATTATCCAATAGATATTATTATATATCAAATAAAGGTTAATGAAACTAGCGTACAAATTTATGAAGTTTTATCAGATTACTGTGATTTCTGATTTTAATGGGTACTCAATTTTGAAACTAACTTGTCAGAGTGTCTATAAATTCAGTCAGTTTTTATTCATCTTTTTTTTGGGGGGGAGGGATAAAATATTGTCACCAAGCTGGTAGTTCAAACGAGAGAATAATTTTTTCATCCTCACTAGGTGTGGTGGTATACGTTTATCGTCTTGAAAAACGTGCATGAGAGAGATATAGGAAAGGAAACTTTATTTCCTATCGACAGGTATAAGAGATAAAAAGCGTTCGTGAGTCGGATCACGCGTTACGAGATGACATCGATATCGTAGGCTTTAGTTCGTTGGCTTTCATCGTCCTTTCTACGGTGATATCCCTTCATCATCGTCGATCCCAAGGATAACGATTTTCAACGAGTAATACGATGGGGAAGGAAGAAGGGTGCTTTTCACAATCAATTGCTTTTGGAAAAAAGGAAAAAGAATAGTAGGTAGGTGTCTCGGTTAAGTGAAGTAAGTTAGAAAAGGAAAGAATAAAAGTTGAGAAAACATTTTATATCGTACGGGAAATATCTGTTTCGATTTCACGTTAGCAGAGGTGGTAATCCGTTCTACACGGCATAGGTGGATCAATGAGAATTTATTGTTTATTTTTATTCTTTCCCGAAACGACTATAAAATGTAAGGGAATTTAAAAGGGATGGATTGTAGAAGACAAAGAAAAATAATAGAATACGTTTCTTTCCTCATCCCTTAACCTTGGTGCATCCTAGTATCATTTGGAAGGATGATAAATCATCGTAGTTCCAGAACCGTGCACTTTCTTTCCTAGACGAGTATCTTTAATGTCTCGCGAAAGTCCTCTTATTCTTTAGAAAAAGAAATGAAAGAAGGGTAAATGAACTCAACTATGGTATAATCCTCTCGGGACTAGGCCAATAAAAGGTGGAATACGCTAGGGAGTATCTTGGAGACTTCATAACGACCGCGAAAGTCAGGAACTGACTATTTCTTTTACTTTTCTCTATCCACCGGACACTTCTCGACACCGAGCCAAAACCAGCACACCAGTAATACCATTGCTAGTAGTAGTAGTGGTAGTAGAACCAACACCATCAACATCACTACAGACATCGTTTCTGACGTAATGCAGGCCCACCAACCTGTCCTTTAACTCGGTATTCTTCCTTTCTCGACTTTACGACAGGTTCTCGTAAAATATCGACTTTGTCCGCCAGTAACGACTCCTTTTATGCTTTCCGAACTTTTATTCTTCACCAAGTCGAAGATCTTAAAACATTCCGCATAAAAGTTCCTCTTCAACTTATGCTTCCCTTTCCCTTTTTCCTGAATAAGAAAAAGTTTCTTTTTTAAAAGTTTTCTTTTCTTCGAACGTTATCAAATTTCGTGGTTTCAGCCCTATAATTCATGGTATTCATATTCGATCAAACGGATCAATTCTCTGTACCGATCATATCCGATCCTATCCGATTTATAACACATATTCATATATATATAGAAACCCTTTCTCTGGATGTCACTATTTCGCGTAGCCAATTTCGCTACGGTGGTTCCCCACGGAACCGAAGCAAACGTTTGGGGGAGAAAAGGGTAAGGGAGAACAGTATTAGAGTGGGGGAAGAGTGAAAATCGAAAATAGCCCTCTCGCTAGCCGATTAGTACCGAGGCATCAAGCGCACGTTCCCGAACGCATTTCGATTCATTTTCTTCGTCGATTTCCGGCCAATTATTGGCATGCTCCGGGCGAGAGAACAGCTCACCGATAGGCCGACCGATTCAAATTGGATTTTCAAAGCAACCCTCTGCGCACTACCTCTCTCTCTTTCCACCACCCTTTCCCTTTTCCTCTCTTTCTCTTTCTCTCATTCCAAACCCCAACCTCTCACCCTCACCTGACACCCCATCTCTTTCTGTTCTTCACTCTCCGGGTTTGCTTTCCATCCCCTATTTTCTATCTTTCTCGTTCGCTCGGAAAAGGACACCGAATCACCCAACCCACTCACCCCCTGACCCACCACCCCCGATGATCGTTCCCATTTGTTATCACCGGATCTAATTGCCAGGACGAAATGATGCCGAGCGGACAGAAATTACGCTATACGTATATCCGCTACGCGTTTCCCGTGATTGCTTTATGTCGTCGCTTGCTCGTAACCACCACCACCACTACCACCATCACCATCACCATCACCTACGCCTGACTGCCTGACTGCCTACCTGCCTGTCTCGCACCATCGATAAAACTAAACAATGTTGGAAGAAATATACCCATACGATTCACATGTTTTTGAACATGCTCGACAAAAGGTGGAAGGTGGTAACTCGTTTCTAACAAAATTGTAACCCCTTCCACCGTGTTTCTCACACCCCTGTGCTATTATGTCACGGATGTTTGTTTTTCGTCGATGGCAACTTTAACGACAGCGATTAACATTCCTACGATTGTTGGTGCGTTATCAACGCACAACGAAAAAAAAAAGAATTGCAATTTTAATTGGTTTTTTTCCTACGTGAAATTTATTGCATTAAATCTAGTGATATTAGTAATTCGGTTTACGTAATTTGTATAAATTATTTGAAAAATACATACTTGCGATTATTAGATTTCTTTATCTACATTTTATATTCTATTATTTTAATATTTATTATTTCAATTGACCCATTATACATGCATTTGTTAATTTTCTCTCTCTACAACTTCGGAAAAAAGTTATTTTGCAAATATTAGAATATAAATTCAATGCTTGTGAGTGCGTTATGCGTAGCAAACATATGCAAGTCCGCGAATATACCAGTAACCTAGTTTCGTTCAGAAAGAGGATAACAACAGATTGAAATAGAGAAATTACTTTTGGTCCAGCGAACATACTTGTCT
>NW_015149027.1:729911-758293 GCF_001465965.1 Polistes dominula | reverse complement strand
GGGTCATTGCTTTGCATGAGATTCCTATTTTCGAGAAATATCAGAGAGTTTCTAGAACAATCTAGCCGATGTTGCTCGGTATGTGGGCAAAGAGAAGGCAGACAACATAATTAACACGTATGCAAATTCAAGTGAGAGAGAGAGAGAGAGAGAGAGGGAGAGAGGGAGAGGTAGTATTAATAAACGTAACGCACATTAACTCGAGACTATCGAGTATTGTATTACGCCTGTGCGCTTTAGAGAACACGTTGACGCGCGTTACTGGAATATTGATGCGAGTTATACGTTATGACATTAATCTAAGCGGCTAACATAAAGACAATAAATTCAATATTTCATTGTAATAATATTTCCTTCCGATAAAAATTAATTGTATCGTTTAATTTTACTTTTTTGATACTACTGCCACCTATTTGTGGCATTTACTAAACAATCCTTGGGTCCTACCGCCATTTAATATTAGCCGCACAGATCTTACCGCCGCCTGTCGGTGGCGTCCCCTAAACAAAGGTATATTCTTCGATTCGCTAATAAGTTTATGATGTTAGCGTGAAAAATTTAAATTGCATAATATCAAAATTCGCATAATCGTATAGAATACGTTTGAAATATTAATGTATAAATATAAATTACGAATATTAGGTCTTTCTAATGTAATTCTTAACCTTGTTAATACAACATACACACGTATCATAGTACTTTGAAAACAAAACTTAGTCTGTTATTGTACTTCAACGTGTTGGTACATGATGTCTAACTCGTGTTCTACAACTTTTAAATCATGTTTTCTTTTTAATCCGGATTTTTATCAATCAAAACGATTTTTCTTTTCTATTATTGTTACATGTATATTCTCTTTGTATCTTGACGTTTCTAAACCCGTTTATTCTAGATATGCATATACACGTCGTAGAATTTTATCGAGCGTGTAGAACCCAACTCCGGACTAGGGTCACGCGAATTTCAGCGAGCCACGAGGGAAGAGAAGGAACATTGGGATGGGGTTGAGGGTGGGGGTTGGTTGGTGGTGCAACGTGACCTCAAAATCAGTATGCAAATTCAGGGAATAATTATTCCGAGTGTCCGTCTCTGTCCCGGTTTCCCGCGGATCTCTCTGATTTAGGGTTACTACCGATTCGCAAGGTTGCAAGCAACCCAGCCAGCCTGAGCACGGGAGCATACACCACCGGATACCAATCTACGACAGTTTCTACATCGTGTACAACGTATCCTCTTCCTCTCTACATATGTATGTGTGTGTGTGCTTGTGTTTCTCTGTTTCGTCCTTAGAGAGAAGCAGATCCAAACGGATGGTCTCTGAAGATGCAGCCAGCAGTTGGATATTAAGAGAAAGACAGAAACATAAACGTGAATCTTATTCAACAGAGGAACGTTTAACGTCGTTAAATATGGATGTCCATAAAATAACCATGGTGTACCCATGAAACGATGTTTTAACTTGAAACGTCATGCTAGTTATATTTAGTTAATATATATTTGTATTTCTATTTATCTTCTTTCTCTTTTCATTATATTGTTCATAGTTCATTTATCAGAAAGAGAGGGATAGAGGATTATATTCACTCTCTGCAAACGGGAATGATATTTGTCATACTAGTACTAGCTTCTGACAAAACGACGAGGGACAGTTTGTTGGAAGTAGGTACGAGTAACACAAGGCTGACTCTAGTGGAAAGAGAGGGTAGATACGGGGTGGTTGGGAAGGGGTTGGATTTATTGACCTGCTCCGACACGGTAAACAACGGCTAGAGCGTGGAAAAGCATTTTACTCGAAGTTACGTACGTCTGATCGTGCTTAATTAATCGTTGCTCCATTACCATTCGACGCCTAGTTTCAAGTTGTTATATTATATTTTATTTTATTTTAGTTTTTTTTACAAAGCTTTATAATAACTTCAGTTTTAATAACAAAAAGTAAAACAATACTTTTCGTAATACCAGTTACTCGTAACTAATTATCCGATTCTTTTAATGGTATTATCAATATTTGTAATAATACAATTTACGTTGTTAATTGCATTGTACAAATGTTCAACGTCAACAACAACAAAAATTCATCTTCATTCGTTTCGACACGTGTTTTAATTGGTTTTTTTTTTCTTCCGATGCCAATTCATTATATGTAAAATTGAGGTTAGGTTCGAAGAAGAAGTGGAAGAAGAAAATAAATAAAATCGAGGGTGAAATGGGTGGTTGATAGAAAAAAATATTGAAAGACTTCATCTTTACCCTCGTCATTCTCATCGAGAGAAGTCCAGACGACTGGTATACATATATATATATATATATATATATATATATATAGAAGATGAGCGTGAATAAGGAAGAGGGTTGGAGGGTAGTAACGAAAGTTAGATATGTGTAAAGCTAAATCCGTGTTTATGAGGGTGATAAGGACCGTCATTAGAGATCCCACAAAGGGAAGGAAGGGTACGCTTTTTGAACTTCCTGACGAGAAGAGGCACTTTAGCAAACATAACTTGATATGTATCAGTGTTTGTTGTACTCTCGGATTGTATAATAATCGATATCAGAGGTTATATATTTCTCAAAGTGTTATCGACTTTTAGCGGATGCATTTTATCCGCTTATATTCAGCTTAATATGAAGCTTATAATACGATTGTTGATATCAATACGTGTTATATCTATTAAAATGATCTATATGTGTGTTTTTATAGTTATCTATATATTGCATATATATATATTGTTTAAAATACTATGAACTAAATCATGTGTAGACGTTTTATTGTTAGTCAATGGTGTCTCATGTGACACACGTTTGAAATACGACGACCATTTTGTATCGTATAAAGAAAAGAAAAAAGAGAAAAAGAATAAGTTAGGTTAAAATCGCAAAAGTCCTTCTCGTTTATATCCCTTTTTTTACCTTAACCCATCCCCTCCACCCTACCCCACCACGAGGAAATGACAAACGAGCGCGAATACTTCTCCATCTTTTTTTCTTCTTCTTCTTCTTCTTTTTCTTTTATCTCATTCTTCCAAGGACCTTCTTTTTTACTGTTTTCTTTCTTGGAAAATCCCGAGGTCGGAAGGGTTAGAAGGCAGAAAAAGAGAAAGAGAAAGAGAGCTTAGCCGTAAATTTATTTTCTGGGGGTTTTTTTTTCTCTTTTTGTTTTCTTTTTTTTTCTTTTTCTGGCGGAAGTCTCGTCCTCCTTTTCGTGGAAAATCCTCCAGGGTGACTGGACACTCTAGTTTTCATTGTTTACGGTTGGCCAGAACTCGATGGAGCCAAGGGACGACGGTCAACTCTCTTACATTCTCCATTTCTTTTTCTTCTTTGTCTTTTTCTACCACCTACTACTACCACTACTACTACTACTTTGCTTCCTCTTGAAGAGGATAGTTTGACCAGGTCCATTTCTCTCACAAGCGAATAGTGTCTCGACCCCATTTCGTCTACTTTTCTCCTCGTTCTTCAACCACCATGACCGTATAACCTGGTGTGTACAAGTTGACCCTACCCTTTTATTCGACTTTCTTCAAAAGATATCATCACCTAAGAGGAAACGTGATCTAACGAAAAATATTATATTTTTTTAAGATAATCGAATAGTACTATACAAAAATAAAGTTTGTTTTAGGTTCAGTTCCTTTTTTTTTTTAGCCCACACTGCCACAATACAAAAGTACAATAAAAAAGCAAAAATTAACTGTATAACGATTGAACCATAATTATTATAGTTTTTATTTAAATACTAGGATGACTTTGGGCCACACATGATGCTATGATTTTGTTATAAAATGTTGATTTATTATTATTTTAAATTATTTCGTAAATTATAACAACACACAGAATAACAATAGAGTAATTAAAATAATAATACTCGAAAAAATATAAAAAGTAGGGTTAGTTATGTCATATGTAAATCTGAAAAAAATGTACAACGTGAACATGTCGATATAATTGAATTCTAATACAGTGACATCTATTCTGAAGTTGCAGTCATTAAAAGAAAATGTCTCCCCAAAATGGAACATTGACTGCTGGTGTTGCTTTTTTATAAAATGTTAATTAAATATAACTCTAAATAATTTAGTAAATTATAACAATACATAAAATAATATTACAATAACAATTGGATAATTAAAATAATAATATACGAAAAAATATAAAACTAAGGTTAAATGATGTCACATGTAAATCTGAAAAAAATGTATGACGTGAACATGTCGACATAATTGAATTCTAATACAGCTTCATCTATTCTGAAGTTGCAGTCATTAAAAGAAAATGTCTCCCCAAAATGGAACATTGATGGCTAATGGGTTAAATATCCTACGATTATAACCTTACCCAATCATCTTCTTCTTATTTTTCTTCTTAATTTTTTTTAATCTTATTTTTATTCTTCGTTCTCATCCCATGAAGAAGAAGAAGAAGAAGAAGATAAAGTACCGTTTCGACCTCATTTCGTTGAAGAGCAACGTTCGATACTATCCTACAACTAAACTCCCTTAGGTTCACCGAATAAAAATTCTTGTTCTTTGCTACGTTAAGCTTTCTTAAAATTCCACCGAGCGTACTCTTGCTAGCTCGTACCCCCGTCAATTTACTTTATCTTCAAATATTCAGCGGATATCCAAGAGGGAAAAGCCGATTTATTTAATGCTTTTCAATGCACGTCCTATCTAGGAGGATCTCGTAATTTGACGACGTTGTGAAAAAAAATAGGTTCGTTCAGAGATCGGACTGGTCACGTTTCCTTTCTGACAACAACAACAATAACAACAATAACAACAACGAAATAAAAGAGGATAAAGAAGAAATAAAGAAAGAAAATGTTCTGAGAAAGAAGAGAAATGGTCAACTTTTTAGAGTTGTAGTAACATTTCTTTCTAAAAGGTTGCTACACTTCATTCTTTTTCTTTCTAAAGTTAGAAACAATAAATTTTAATAAGTCGCGTGTATCCATCGAAGATGTATGCATGATTTAGATCACTTTCATAATTATGAGCTATAAATATAAATTTCTATCAGAAATGATAGGATTTCTCATTGGATTGAAATGGTATGCTGTTTCAATGTTTGCTTTTACTTGAAAAATGAAATCAGTCGATCAGTAGAAGGACACTGAACATCGAAGATAATCGAATTGTTTAGTGCGGTATTTCGGGAGTACTTTAGGTAAAAGGGGTAGGAAGGAAGATGGGTAGGTAATAGGAATAAAGAGGGGGGTTGGTGTTCTCCTGTTTCCTCCTCCCTCAGGAGAGAATTCCCTTCGCGTCGTCCTCTCAACGGAGTCCTATGGACTACGAGACCTACACGCTGTTCAGAAAGGGCCAGTTCCAAGCCGTTGGAACGTGCTCGCTTTGTTCGCGTGCCAATTGCAGCCGTTAATTGGGTATAGCCAATAAAGCGCTGATTACCAACCAACCAACCAACCAACCAACCAACCAACCAACCAACCAACCAACCAACCAGTCAGCCACCCAACCAGATCCGGAAATCCCGCGAATCGTAGACGAGGTTCCGCAAGCGTTCTACGAGTTAACGCTTCGCTTCGCCAAAATAGCTCTCAACCATCCACCACCACCCACAACTACTACTCTTCCCTCCCAATATGCGTTTTACGCTTGCCGATCAAATGTACCCAAATAATCCTATCTCTCGTAATTATATTCTCCTTTTGCCAAGCACGGACATCGATGAAAATTTCAATAGTTTACTATAACACGCACTAGATTATTTCTCGACCAGAGGTAAATGGACAGGTTGGATAGATGAATAAATTAGTTTCAAATGAATTTCACATCTACTTTAAAAAGTCTTCTCTTTAATGTGAAAAATAATATGGTTTTAAGTAATAAAAAAAAGAAAACTTTGTTTCATTTGTCGAAGAAGAAATTGCTATTTTGTGAGAAACCTCTTTTAAGGATTTAAAAAAAAAAAAAAAAAGAAGAAGTAAGTGGGTAAGTCTGATAAGAAACGTTGGCAAGTTAAGACGACGTGTTTAAATGCTTTTCATTAAAAGAGAAAAATAGGAACGTAATTTCTACGAGAGAAAAAAAAAAGGTGGACAATTATTTAACTAATGAAATTGTACTTTTTCTTTTAACTCGTAATAGAGAAATTCATTGAAATGAATCGAGATAATCGAGATGAAGTTTCTTCGATGGGTAGATGATACGATTCCTCGGTATTGAACCTTTTTCGGTAAAGCCAATTTTTCGTAGCAAAACGCGATAAATTAATCACGTGACCGTGGTGGTACATCGTATATTATCCCAGTATGACATGGATTGTGCCGGGCATCAATGGAGAACCGACGTTTCATGAATTCCGCGATCTATGCATCACTCAAACAATATGCCGTCGTGTATTGTGCGTTACACGCGGTCGACGTCGGAACGCAACTGGCATTGTCTCGGCGCATAACCTGGGCTTCGTGCAGAAATAGGGGGAAGGGGAAAAAAAAAAAGAAAAAATAATAAAAAAGAAGAAAAATAATAGTCATTCTCGCGAGAATTTAATCCGCATGAGGATACAACAAAACACGAAACATATGATATCTTCTTCATATATCAAATTTTAGTGTCATATTGTTGGTTTTCAATGAACTTTGAAATTACTGAATTGATTTTAATGCAATTTTTAGTTTATTTCGTGTAATTTTTGTTAATTTAGTAAATTGGATAGTTTTTGTAATGATTATTTTTATTTTTTATGGGTAATTTAAATATTTAATTGTATTTAGAGGTTATCTATCAGATTATTTAGGTCTTTTGGTAGCGTAATTTTTCAATAGATGGTGGTGTATTACAATTTTATTATTTCTATATGCATTCAGATTTAATTTAAATTATTTTAATGTATTACTTAATATATTATTTATTATTTAAAAGGTATCTAGAGGTCTCTAATTACTGTAAGTATTCAATAGATGGCGGTGTATTGCAATTCAATTCTTTTGATAATTACATATGATATAACTAACCTTACTTTTTATATTTTTTTGTGTACAATTATTTTATGTATTCTAATATTTATTATAGTATTATTTTTATAATTTACTAAATACTTTAGAATAATATTAAATTAATATTTTATAACACAGCTACATCAACGTGTGACTGAACCATCATTGTAATTAGACACAATTATAACAAAAATCTGTTATAATTATTTGTATCGATTTTCGTAAAAAGTAAAATAATAATCCTCCTAAAGAAGAATCCTGATTATGATGCTATTAGTTCTCAAAAAAGTCGAGTTGTTTCTTAGACGATTAAAGTGAAAAAGTTTCGATGGATTCGACGATGGATAAGTCGAGTTGTTAACACTGTACTTTACAAAACAAAACAAAAAATAAAACGAAACTATTAAACTCATTGCACCGAGTGCAACTTTTTCAGGATATGACATGACTTTTTTTTTATACCCTAAAAAAAAAAAAAAAGAAATGTCTAAACTAGCTAAATGGTTATGTGTTTTCTTTTCTTGGGTAAAAAAAGAAAAGTTCCTCTCATCGTTCTCTTCGTGTGTCGAATTAGATCTATGCGAGTTGTCAACTTCTCTTCAAGTTCTCTTCTACTTTACCTTACCCTTACTTTAACTTTAAACTACGAGTGAAAATTAAAGTGGATATCGCGAGATAAAATGACTGTTCTTCATCCCCATTTTGCTAAAGTTAGAATAAGGAACAGTGAAATCTTTACCAACCAGTTGCTTATTTTCTTCTTACTTTCATTTCATTCGATCAATGCACACGAACAATTCTAATCTCGTACGAGTCACTTTTTTTCAATGAAAAAAATTCAAATAAGAAAAAGATCGAAGTGAAAACAAAATTCTCACAGTTTTCATGCCGGCACGTCGAATTATTATTACATACATTTTTTTTTATTTTTTTTATATATATATAGAAACAAATTTCGTATGCACGTTGCATACACAATGAACGAAACGAGCTTGCCAACTTGTCCTTTCCCGTTTTTTTCTTTTTTTTTCTTTTTCTTTTTCTTTGTTACAATTCTTTTATGTGTTTTCTTTCTTCTTTCCTTTTTCTGAACATCGACCAAAAATATTCTTCTTCAACTATCGTTTTCAAGTCTCGACGACGCTTTTTCCACAAGCTTTACCATTTCTTTTGCGTTGCATTCATCTTTTCTCCCCCTCCCTTTCTCCCTCCCTCCCTCCACCCCTCTCTCTCTTTCCCTGTACAACGCTCAGTTTCTTCCCATTTATTCCGCATTGTCATTACTTGAAGATACCTTCGAAAATCCTTGCAGGAGAATGAGAGTATTACACTCGTAAAGAAGACGTTTTCTATATATATGTGTGTGTGTGCATGTATTTACTCAAAAATCCCACAAGTACATATATATATATATATATATATATATAAAGGTATATTCGGTAGGAGTAGCCAAGCAATTTCTGCAATTACTTCCGCTTCCGCACAAACGCCCTTTCTCATTCGCCCTTCTCAAGTAGATGCTTTTGGTGACGTTCCCTTTTTTCCCCCTCCACTTCTCCAAACCCTTTCCTTAGTCCTCCTTATTTACATTCTCAACGTACTTCTTTTACATTTTCCTCATCCACTTCTCGGTGCATTTCGAATGGTACCTCTGAGTTTTCCAAAGCACGCATCCTTCTCGTAAGGACCCAGTCACGAAACCACGAAAGTGTTATTTATTTTCTCGCGTCATGGAATACAAAAACAAAAAAATAAACAGAAAAATATTTGTAGTTGTAAACAAAAGTGTTCCTTTGTTTTTAAGTCCATTGTTTTTTGTTATTAATTTTTTTATTGACCGGTAGGTAGTTCAACATCTTATGCACTTAGAAATCGTGAAAGAAGAGTGTGAAACACGATGAAACGTAAATGCGATACTAACCACTATAATGGCGCGTTGTACTAGAAGATGACAGTCGGGGAAACCCCTGTAATTGCGCGTAGTACTAGCAGATGGCATCCGTGAAAGCCACTATAGTGACGCTAGTGTCTAAAAGGTTTACTGAAAACTTGTTTAGAATTTGAACATCGTGAAACAGCAGAGCGTGAAACAAATGAAACGAAAATGAAAACGAAAAAACACTTAAAGAGTCAAACATATATACATGTATAGTATTTACCGTGCGATAGAATGAGATAGAAGACAGTATTTATTTGTTTCGTATTATCGTCGGCTCTACTTTGTGTGCTCCCCACTCCCAGTCCTCCCCACTCTTCTCTACTAAGCATTGTAAACATGTGGGTATGTGTGCTCCTGCATGAGTCTGGTTCCAGCGTTCCTCACGTGTGTATGGCTCTGTACGTGTGTATGTTTTAGGGATATCTGAATTGGTTTTCTCATATATCACGCATCACATAGAATTATCGTTGATTTTATGGTGGGTGGAAAAGAATGATGGTAATAAAGTTTCCTAATCAAGATGAAATATTCTATAGGATAGAATCGACATATAATCGGTAGTGTATCGTTCCCCATACGGCACAAAATTTCAATTAATATCGGTCTGATCTGATATATGTATATATATATGTATGGTAATATCGATGAAAATCATAACACAGAGGGCAGGATTGTCATTACCCGCGAATGTAAATTATTGAACGATAGGGGCAATGCGAGAAGTCCGAATAATATTTATGCGAACGAGAGAGTACTATATTTATGTGAACTAGGTAGCTTTGATAGCTAGCCTAGCCAGCTAGCTAGCTAGCTAGAACAGTTAACGTTTTACAAAATTTATTATCGAGAAAACCGGACGGGGTGCTTTTATAAATTAGAATTCCCCGATACACGCTGGCGCTAAACTCGTTAATCAAACTCCTACGAACTTTCATTTTATCGTCGACTACCGATTACTCTTCCAGCTCGTCGATAAGATAACAACTCTAATGTATTTTACACTATTGGGTTTTCTTGATATAAAAAAAAAAAAAATTGCGTTTATTTACAATCATTTTATATATTTTCTTACGAAATTATTATGGATAATAAACAACGTGTTGTTTATTTTGTTTAGTTACCCATTATAATTGTTAGAATTATTGTAATGCCATTATTCAGGTGAATTATTAGGTCATGAAGTGTATGATGTTCGTAGAAAATATCCGATTTCGAATTGAACGTATTCGGAATAATCGGAGGTTTTGTGTTTAATGACCTAATATTTGTCCAATTTATGATTCAGAATTTTGTCGATGAATTCATCCAACGAGTCATAAGATTCTAAATTCTTCTAATCACGCGAATTAATGTTAACTTAAAATATTTCAATAAAAGTTCGCGTATTTATAATGAAAATTAAAATAAAAAGATACGAATTGTGAGTATTCGTTTTCGTGGTCTGTGTTATCGACGTATTGCCAAAGATAATAGTTATCTTTGTATTGGTAATCGATGTTAATTATATCTATTTCGTTTAATTATTATCGATTTGAATCTGAAACACTCTTGTACGTTGGTACAACGTGAACGAGTAAACGAAATAATAAGATTGCAAACGATTTAAATGGAAATCGAAGTACGCGATGCATTGAATTACAAAGTCATCCGTTTATGCTAGCTTGAACAACGATGAATTTTAATTAAATTGTGAACTATTCATTATAGTTGCGTAGATCGTTATTATATAAACCTCCTGTTATTAAGGCTTTTCGATCATCAAATACACATATATACGGTAGCAAACTTTGTTTTAAAACAAAAACGTTGGGGGAGCTTCGTTCATTGATGTAGACTAAACTTTTTAAGGTTTTACAAGGTAAAGTAATAAATGTAAAGTGAACACGGGGGTTTTGTGGTGTACGTCGTATACCGATTAATGTCATTTCATTAAAACCCCGTTATATGCAATTAGGTGCAAATTTTGTTATAAGTTGTTGCTACGTTATTTTGGTGTGTCTATGTATTTATGTATGAGTGTGAATGGGTGCGTGTTTACCTTTACGATGAAATTCCACGAAGGCACTCTTACGACGAGGGAAACATCATACTACTTAGTTCTTATATAAAACAACCAAAACAATTTATTCGAAACTTCAATTTAACTTTCTAAGATAATATATTAAACGTGGACCACAGTGTAAGGTGTAGTTACCTGATGATCAAAGACCTGTTCAATTTTTCCTTCTTTCAAACCCCATAAAAAGAAATATAATTTATTCGATCATTTTCATATATATTCTAGAATATTTCCCAAGAATTGGTATACCATTTCTATTAATATTCGAATAAAACGGATGTCACGTTGGTACCTTAAAGGTGGACTAGTGCACGTTTCCATGAAACTGTTCAAGATTAGACATAGATAGTAGTTGTATTTGAGAATTGTTTCCAGTTGGAATATTTGCTCTCGATTGGTGTTAAACTCTACCTCTCCTACTAAAGTGGCTTATGATCTTTCTATTCGAGTGGAAATTTAGCAATAGTTATGGTGTCTATGTATGTGTTAACTTTGCTTAATATAATACACCAGGTTGTTGTTGGTTCATTTCTAACTAACATTGCTAATTCATTGTTGATTATTTCTAATAGATACATGCCACTGTTATCATTTGCAGAATATCTCCAGAGAACGAAAGAGAAGGCCAGAAGTTGAGGAGTAGGAGGAAAGAACAGATGAAGGTAGAAGATACTCGAGTATTTCTATTGGTGGGGAAAATGAGAAGCTTATGGTGGTGGGGATGAAGTTAGATAGAGAGAACTAAGCTGAAGGGTGTTATTTGGGTTATTTATATGTCCCAAGAGCATCGGGCCGGTTTATAATCGAGCGTGCTTACTTGACGACCATGATTACACATCGTTATCCTTGTTAACTCACCGGAAACGGCAGGTCTCGAACCCTATCCCGACTGTTTTCGTCCGATAGGAACAAGAATTACGTTCCCTCCGGTACTTCCGGCCTCCTCCTAAAGGTCTCTCTCTCTTAAAGCCCTTTTGCAATGGCCACAGAAACTAAGGAACTTCTTCTATTTCTACTACCATTCCCTCTTGTCTCTTCTTGGCATCACCGATCGTCCGAAAGGTTATCCGTTTAATCTCTTGTATTATCCTTCTCATTTCTCTTGTAAGTATATATATATATATATATATATGTATAGTATTTATGTGTGTATAGAGAGAAGTTAAAGACCCTTTCTCTTCTTCCTACTCCACCTTCTCTTCTCCTTTTCGTATAAGACAGTTCATTCCTGTAATAGTAATTGTACGTTTTCGTGGTATCTCTTAAGAGTATTCCTTAGATTACAGGTAATTCGATTAAAGTAAGATGAGAATGAAGTCTCTTGAAATCTCGTTTCTTCACTAAAAAAAAAAAAAAAATACATCTGTGCAGAGTCACACCCTGTAGAAATGAAAGCTTTATTAAAGCAAGTTTCGAGAGAATGAGATGAATAATGCAGATTGTCAGGAGTATTAATATGAGTTTTACGTTTCAGGTGTAGGTACAAAAAAGATTCACGATTTTCATATAATTTTGATTCTAATATTATTATTATTATTATTATTATTATTATTGTTATTATTAATTGGCATTAGGAATTGGAAAGTTCATTGCCGCAAATACCAAATCCCGCTATTGTTTCCGTCCCTGAGCGCGATCCTTCCATTCACGGTCTTCGTATTTAATTTCTTTCAGGGATTCTAATATTATATTTATCCTATAAATTACAAATTTTTGTTAACCTATAATTTAAATAATATGAAGATAGAAGTGTGAGAGGGTAAGGGGTAATAAATTGACATTTTAAAAGGTCCTACTTAAATGGGGGTACATATATATATGTGAGATTACACACGTATGTGTTATATTTAATTTATTCGGTTAATCGCCCTAATTAATATCCTAGCTAGCTAGTATGGGAGTCAGGAAAAGGGGGTAGTAGTAGTAGTAGTAGTAGTAGTAGTAGTAGTAGTAATGGTTATAGGTTATAGGTACGACGACCTCACGAGTCTGGTTGGTAGTACATTTTCCATAATGTATGACGATAAATACGCGTTTCCCTGGGCTTTCGGCCAGTTAACGTTGAGGATGGTTGGCTGGGGTGTATCGGTCGAGTCGAGTTTAGCCGAACCAACCGAATGACTGAGCTTCTGCCTCCTCGTTAGCCGTTGTTACACATGGTAGGTGCTAATTTGCTTGGAAAATGTCAGATTGGGAACGTAGTCTACCTACTAGGGAAGTTATGGGGGGGGGAAGGTAGGAAGCAAACTCGAGTAGAACGTGTGTGCTAATCGTAAGGTGCTAACGAAGCTACCAACCCAACGTAGACGAAAGACAAACTTTACTCAAGATTTCGAGTTTTATTTTTCCCATCCTCTNCCCACCCACCAACTTCAACCCCATCCCCGTTTATCCAGGGAAACCGGAGCAAATCGATCCAAATTGAAACGCAGTGTTTACACGGCATTCCCAGATGTCTCGAGAAATTTTATAAGAGTTTCTTATTTTTTTTTTCTTCTTGTTTTTTTTTTTTTTTTTTTTTTTCAAATGTAAGGAAGGTAAAGTAATGATGGTAACAAATTTATTGATTGATATTTAGAATGAAAATATACATCGTTTTGGTTAATAGTAAGTAGTTTTGTTCTGTATTTTTGAAATACTTGCATACATTTTTTGAATGAAGAAATGGGTAGAGGGGAGGTATAATTATTTATGGGTACATTTTATTAATTATATATATATATAATATGTACAAATAGTATTTTATATATATTTTATATATTATAATATTATTATTATATTAATAATATTATATAATATAATTATATATAATTATCTATAATAGAGTATTCTATATAATAATTTATAATATAATAATATTATAATAATATTTAATATAATAATAATAATAATAATAATAATAATAATAATAATAATAATAATATATACTAATAATAGGTTGCTAATAATATTATATTATAAAATAATGTTATATATAAAATATTATTTAAATAATAATTTGAGATTAGTTACTTTTGCTTTTGTTTTTGTTTTGTAGTAGATGTATAGTATCCACGAATCATTGGATGTATGATATATACATACATATGTATGCATACGTATTGGTAGTGATCATCATTCGCTATAGACAGGATCGGTGAATTCCTATCGTGCGTCTCTACCATAGACTAGGAATTCGCCGATTGGAATACCTTAAATTCCATCAGTCTAACCACTATTGGGTTCTTATAAATCTTTCTACTTTAGCAAATATAAACTATGTGACGTGTTTTAAAAGACATCTTTAGTTAGTTCTTATAAACCATAAAAGTAAGAAGGAGATTTATGAAAAGTTGTGGGAGTGGGGCTCACGTAGAAGGAGTAACATTTCGTATAGAACATTTTTTTTTCTTTTCTTTTCTTTTCTTTTTTATTTCAAGATACTAACCGAGTGAGAAAGAAACGAAAGAACGGAATAGTAAAAAGAAATAAAAAAAAAAAAGGTTAAAGCGTTCACCTGTGTACTTTTTCAACGCGTCGAAAGAGGCACTCTTTCGAAAAGAGGATCTCTCTCTCTCTCTCAAAAGTCCTCCTCTCGATTTTCCTACCGAGAGGTAGAATCATATTCAGTCTAACTTTGCCTCTGGCGTATTAAACCAGCCAAGCAATAAACTTCAGTGAAAATAAAATAAAAAAAAAACAATAGAATCTTTCTAATTTTCTTTTTTTTCATTCTTCTTTTGCATTACTTTAATTTTCCACGATTTTATTAAATTGTGACACAGTATATTCGGTTTTTTTTTATTCAAAAATAAAAAATAATCATACTTTAGTTATTTATGTTGTAAGAACTTGTGAAACACCCTGTATATATTTTATAATTTATCAGATTTTGTGTTTATCTATTCTCTCTCTCTCTCTCTCTCTTTCTTTTGTTCGCATTCATAGAAAACAACAAATTTATACAATTGTGATTATTCATATTCCAACTTTAATTTAACTTGCTTGCGTATACCTAAACTTATAGCCAACATAAAAAATGAAAAAAAACCAATGAAATATGTAAACGATACATTTTTTACGATTAATAACGTGCATATAGGCGTAATAAAACTGGTCCATGGTAAAAATGTAGAAGAAAAACTATTAAAAATTATCTTATGACCGAGAATTGTGAATGGGGGTAGGGGATTGAGAACAAATAAATGAACAACCAATAGGAAACGAACAGAAACCTAGCAGGCGTTTGCCAAGATAACGAATTCTATTAATTATAGAGGAATACTTTTGAAAAATTGAAGTCACGAAAGCTCGTAACTATCTCGTTTGAATTTATTTCTATCTACATTTTATTTATTACCTTTTTCTATTTCCACGTGACATTATGTAGAATAGTATTTGGTATTAAACACATTCATTTCTAATTTAAATCTCACTCACTCATCTCCCATGATTATCCCAAATAATTTCCAATCGAAAGAGAAGAGTGTGAAAGCATTAAAGATGATATATATATGTATAGGTACTCGATACAACGATAGAGTTGTATTATTGGTTAGGTTCGTTGAGGATCATTATCGCTCTGAAGTTTGCTACGATGATCTCTCGTTTCGTGTTATTTTCATCAGGTCTGTAAATGTACGAGTATTTCTATCACATTCATGTTTCTTGGTCCAACCATCACCAACTTATACTCAGACAGATCAATGAATTCCATTTCGTTACTGGTGGTTTACCATACGGCACCCAAGAGTCGTGGTGGTGGGGTAATTCGTTGCACCCGATCCGATAAGGATTTCATTTCGCTTGGGAGTTTCATTAAACGGTAATTAAGTTTCATACCTTACCCTCCCTTCCCCTTTCCCTGGTTCCCTTGAGAATCGAACCAGAGAAAGAGAGTTACGATGGTTGAAGGTAGTTAGGTGGTAAAAGTGGGATGGGGTATATGAGATGAGATAAATCCAGTTGGGTTATATTGCGTGATTAACGCAATCATTATTAACCGATGGATCTTAATCGTTTTTTATTAATCCATGGTCCAGCCTTTCCCCCATTTTTTTCCTCATCTTCATCTTCTTCTTCTTACCATCTTTTGCTTGCTTTTTTTCATTTTCTTCTTCTTTTTTTCGTACTTGTTCGAGCTCTCTTCACAAACTCTTGACTCGTACACCAGCAACGGTTCTTCGTTTACCGCCTTATTACGAGGGATTAGATTAACTTTCGAGCACAGCAGCACCAGTAGCAGTAGCAGAAGCAGCAGAAGCAGCCCTTTCCTTTCCCTACCCCCTTAGATTCTGTTTATCCTGGTACTTCGGTAGAGGTACTCTGGTGGTACTCTCGAAAACAGGGGGATGATCTCTGGTAATTGCTTTAAAGGGTAAGGGTAGGCGCATGCATCGAGGTTCCCTCTGAAACTCCTAGATTAAAGGAGAGATTCAACCATCCAAGATTCGATTTTCAAAAGTTAGTAGCCGAGTATGACGGCTGGTTTGTCATCGTTCGATGAACAAAAGATAAAGCAGATAAGGATGAAAAGGTAGATGATAAAATTAATTGATACATTTATTCGATAATTTTATTTGTGGTAATTAATTATTCAAAAAGTTGATCATTTTATTTATTTGTAAGTTTATTGGTGTCTATTATATATTTTAATTATTATTAATTCGTTTAAAATATAAATTAAAAGTATCTAACTGTGGTGGGGGAATGGTCAGTGAATTGGTAGGGGAAGAGTTAGTGAATTGGTGGGGGAAGAATCAGTGGAAGTGGTGGGGATACAATCAGTAAAGGAGTAGTGGGGACAACACTTAATAAAAGTATGTAGATAAAAGATTAACGTGCCAATCTGAAGATGAATTTTGTAGAGGAAGGTACACAGATTACATATTCCAAGCTTTTAAATTGCAATACACATTTAGTTCTATTTTTTAAATCATTTTTTAAAATATTTTTATACACTCTGCTTATATTGTAGGACAATGTAACCATCGTAGTCATCATTTAGTAGGAAGGTAGTAAATTAATTTCATTATAAAGAAAAGAAATGCCGTAGGCAACTTACCTGTCTATCTACCTATGATTGATCTATATATATGTATATATGTGAGCTTGACGGTGATTCAATATTTTATACGCGAATCTTTCACGTCATTCCACATTCGATTTCCGTGTCACGTTGATCGGCTTTTTTTCTTTCTCTCTCTTTTTTAGTTTTTTTTCTTCTATATCTATATCATTCCAAAAAAAAGAAGAAGAAAAAAAACCCTATAAAAATTTATAGGATATAGTGAAAGAATGGTGACTTAATAATAATCGTATAAAGTTTAGTTTGAATGTAAAATGCAACGTTGTTTCGTACATGGGCTTATTAAAGACTTAACTAATTAACGAAATGGTACGCGGGTTTTCGTATATTCTTGCGCTAATTAAATTTCACCTGATAACCGTGTGTTTTGCTCTAATTTTCTCTCTCTTTCTCTCTCTATTTCTATTTCTTTATTTTACATACTGAATTGTATACACTTGTCTATATATTATTGTTATTATTATAATTGTTTTTAATAATTACATAGGACACGTAACACATTTATTGAATATATCGAACACAGGCTCTTTAAATATTTATATTTTTTATCTAATTAATATTAAATAAACTAATTTTCAGATAACCTGAATAAAATCAATGAAAGAAAAAATGTATTTTCAAAAATGAATAAAACATTTAATTAAACGTTTTCAATTAAGAATGTTTTAAACGATCATCCCCCATTTCTTATTTGTCTTTTTTGTAGCCCCCCAATCTCCAGTGTTTACTCATAACACCTGAAAATTAATATTCAACGTAAAGCCACTTGTTTGTATTTTACAAAGTTGCCTTGGGGGTATACGAAACATAGAAAATTTAACGTCCAACAACAACGACTTGGTTGGTTGGTTGGTTGGTTGGTGGTTGCTAGATGAAACGTGATCCCAACAGTCGGACCATTTCAGAAAACAAAGAGGGGTTAAAAGTGAAACTGCGTTAGGGTGTTTTGATAACAAGAGGGAAAACTGGGTCCTAACGTTAGCAAAGATAATAGGAGACTTTTAATAAACTATTAAAACGCCATCAACATTGAGACGTACTTTTTTAAAACTCGCTATTTTCCCTTTAGCCCTTTTTTATATCTTCCTACCCTTTCTGTCTCTGTCTCTCTCTATCTTTTTATTTCTTTGCATCCCAGAATGGCTCATAACTTTATGCTTCTCGATTTCCTTCTCTCTCTTTCTCTTTTTCTATTTTTTCTTTTTATATCTCTTTCCACATCTCGAATCCTTCGTCCTTCGTCCTTCGTCCTTTCTTTTCTCATTTTTTTTATTTTTTTTTTTTTTTATATATTTTTCTCTCTTCTTTTCTTCTTTCTTACGTTGGCTTGGTAGTATTCTTATCCAGGAGACCTTTTATATCGTAATTACCATTTTTATCCTTCCTTTTCTTACCCAACCATTCCCCCACTACTACCATCAGACAACCATTCCAACCCCCATCGGAATTCATTAAAGTCTCTGGCGTATTCTCGCGTAACTAGGAGACTTCTTCTTCTTCTTCTTCTTTCGATCTACGTG
The DNA here is from genome assembly GCF_001465965.1 of Polistes dominula. The sequence goes on along the minus strand of NW_015149027.1, from coordinate 739,747 downwards.
GTTATTTTTTTTTTTTTCGTTCTTCTATCCCTCAGCTTCCATCCCACCCTTTTTCTCTCACCTACGCGTCTTTCGTTGTTCGAGATATAAAATGAGAGAGAAAGAAAGAGAGAGATTGAGATAGAAAAGAAAAAGAAAAAAAATAAGATTCGTCGAGACGACGAAAGAGTCACGTTCCAGGTAAGAAAAGAAAATTTCTTGTCGTTTTCGTTTAGGGTCAAAATGAGAGAGAAAGAGAGAGAGAGAGAGAGAGAGAGAGAGAGAGATAGAGAACATGACAAAGTAATCTACAAGAAGTTACTTTTTAGTTGATAACATTCGCTATAATAATTAAACAGTTGTTTTTTTTTTATTTTCTTTAAGTAGAAAATTAAATTTTAATTTTGTAAAAAATGTGTCCCATAAAAAAATGTAACAAAAAATTTCTATGTCTTTCTATTATAATAAAAAGATAAATGTATGCGTTATTTTTCCCCCTAATCTATTGTAAACACCATAAATTTTCCATAATTTAAGTTTTTTTTAAACCGTCAGGTGTCAGCAATGATCAATCAACCAACTTTGGTTAAAAATTAAAATGTTACAATAAAATTCATGAAAAAAAAATTCAATTCAAATCTCAAAAGAAAATTTTGTATTCAAGGACAATGGTTGGATGATAAAAAGAGTGAAAAAGGTATGGAAGGACTTGTCCACTTTTATCTCGTTAAAGACACAAATTTTCGTTTATCTCGAATAAAGATAAAAAAAAAGATGATCATCGTAAAAAGGGTAACACGAGATTGTAATTTATTCTGAAAAGAAAAAGAAGAAGTTATTTCAGTGTGGTAAGTGAAAAAAAAAAGTCAAGGTTTCGATCGATCGATCGATCAATAGATAGATCTATCAATGTATCGATCTATCGATTGAAACCTTACAATGTTTCTTCGAAACATCGAGTGAGACAGGGATAGGCATACAACGATATTGAATGGAACAGAAAGAGAAAGAGACAGGAGGAAGTATTAAGGTATAATGTATAAGACCGGTTTTCTATGGTGGTAATGGAATCGAAGGGATAACGAGACTGGGTTCGAGACGAGTTAACCGATAAGGAAACCGAAGGGAGAAATCCCATCAATGAATTTTCTAATGATTACTCGATACGACTTCCCACAGTCCCCTAAAACGCCCTAAAGGCATTTACAGTACTCTATCTTTTCTTCTTATTTTTATTCTTGTTTTATCACTGTTCTTCTCTTCCATTCCATCCTTTCCCATTCATCGATAAGAAGGTAAAACTGTTATACCATAATCAAATCTTTTGTTTTTGTCATCATGTTCATTATTATTATTATTATTTATTGGCATTAGGAACTCGAAATTATTCAGTCAGTCATTCATTCAGTCAGTCAATCAGTCAGTTTCATGGCCACAAATACCAAACCCCGCCCAGTGTTCCCATCCCTGAGCTTGACCCTGTCCACTCGCGGTCTTCGTAGCCCACTTCTTTAAGATCCCGAAACAATTCTGTTCTCCCATCTACTATGTCATTTTTTCCCGATCAGTATTTTATGCACCATTCGATCCACCCCCATGCGTGCCACGTGACCTGCCCATCTTAATTGGTGCAATTTTACGACGTTAATGATGTCCAGTTTTGTTGTACAGTCAGGTGTACTTCTACGTTATGGGGTTTTCTCCGATTCGGCCGTTTCCTCATCGCGTTTTGCACTCGAAGATTTGACGAACAACTTTATTTTCGAAAAGCTTCAATTTCTTTTCGTCCCGTGACGTACGTGACCACGTTTGGGTACCATAAAGGAATACTGGTAGGATGATTGTCCTGTATATCCTGATTTTGCAGCACCTAGACAGCAACCGTGAATTGAGTAATTTAATGATGTTTTATGTTTGTCTTAGGGGAGAAATAATGGTGTATGTATATGTTTAAATTCTATGGATTGTTACAATTTACATAATTTAATAGCCAAACCATATGGAAATGTGTAATTATGTTCTTGTTTAAATGTTCTTTAATAATAGATCTTTGTATTATTACAATTTGTGTTCCATCAAAAGTCATTAATTAATATTAATTAGAGGTATTGTTAGTTAAAACAATAATAGATACAAAAAATCAGATTTCTGGGACAAGTATTTTAATTTGAAATATAATAAAATTAAAATAAAAAGATATAAATCATTTTTTTCGTGACAAACACACACATATACATGTACATGTAAACGATCTGGAAGTCTGTGACTTCTCGAAGTTTTTTTTTCTTTTTCTTTTTTAACATCGACAAAAGCAATAATCTCATTCGGGTTCCGCGTGTTGAATGGAAATTTCTGACGCCTTGGAACGCATATTATACTGCGAGTGTTATAGGTCGGTACGCCATAAAAATATCGTAAAAGTTTCAGGTCAACGTGCAACCGTTGATGGTGGTGATGGTGGTGGTGGTGGTGGTGGTGGTAGTTGGGTAGCTCAAGTGTCGTATTGACCGTACCTTTCAAAAAGCATTTACAGATGTTGGGGAGGGGGAGTGGTAGGATGAGGAATGGAAAGATTTAAACAACGTTACGTTCGGAAACTATTCTCACGTCATGCAACTCAAGACTTGGGTTGTTCACTTGCTCGAAGTTTCTTACGAGTACTCGGAACATTTAAATCGTAAAGGGGGAGAGAGAGAGAGAGAGAGAGAGAGAGAGAGAGAGAGGCTGTTAAAATCGTAAGAGGGGGGAAATTTCTATTGGAGAATAAATTTGAATAATAATCATCTTCGATATTTCCCTTTACCTATATATACTTACATTATATCGATATCATTATGAAAATGAAAAGAGACGATAATCACGATTCTCTTTCTCTTATCAGCACGATATATCGTAATTTCTTCCTGTAATATTCTACGTAAACGTAGGAAGATATATGCCATTCCAATTTTAGTTAGAATCTATTTTGAAAATATATATATATATATATATAGTGTATACTAGGATGCTTCGGGGCTACACGTTACTATGGTTTTGTTACAAAATATTGATTTAATATAATTCTAAAATGTTTTAGTAAATTATATCAAAACACAAAATAATATTACAATTAGAATGGAAACAATGAAATAATAATACATAGAAAAAAATATAAAAAGTAAGGTTAGTTATATCATATGTAAATTACGAAATAATTGAATTGTATTATAGTACCATCTATTGAGAACTTACAGTACTTAGAGACCTAGATAACTTTTAAATAATAAATGAAAATAATTTAAATTAAAATATAAATGTTAAAATAATTTAAATTAAATCTGAATATATATTAAAATAATTGAATTTTAGTACAACACCATCTATTGAAAATTTACACTACTTAGAATTTTAGAACTTACAATACTTAGAAATATAGATAACTTTTAAATAATAAATTTTAAATTAAAATTGAATGTTAAAATAATTTAAATGAAATTCGAATATATTGAAATAATTGAATTGTAGTACAACACCATCTATTGAAAATTTACACTACTTGAGAACTTAGATAACCTCAAAATAATTAAATCTTTAAATTAGCGATAAAAAATAACAAAACAATCGTGATAAAAATAATCTTACGTACTAAGTTGAATAAAATTACACAAAATAAATTATATATGTGTGTTATTACAATAGTATTGGTATTCTAATATAGTATAACATAGAAAGAATATTATACGATAGGTAAACGTTTCGATAACAAACGTGTATGGCTTATTGTTTCTCCTGAAACAATTATTTTGTTTTATTTTATTTAACGTTTTAAAATTGTCTAAAAAAAAAAAAAAAACAAAAAAAATACATATCTACTCGAGTGTATTTTAATAACATTAATGCTCATCCGCACAATTACCCGAAATGGAAAAGTATCGGCTCGTGTTCGCCAACCAACCAATCGAGCGGAATTTTCATTCGTGTACGAAAGGAAAAGAGAGAGAGAGAGAGAGAGAGAGAGAGAAGGGGGTGGGTGGGTTGGTTTTGTGGAATAACGTTTTACAATCAACGTATGCCGACGTGCGGAAAACGGACAATACTCTTCCTCGGGGGGAAAAAAAAGAGAAACAGAAACAAGAAGAGAAAGAGAGAGAGAGAGAGAGAATTGTCCGAGCACATCGGTCATTTTCGAGAGAACGTGCGTACAAAATGTGAGATTCGTAAAAGGCAAATAATATAATTCGTCGAGTAAAATGACATTACGCGTTGCTATATTTCCTATCTCTTTCTCTCTTTTTATTATTTTTTCTTCTCTTTTTTGTTATTTATTAAAAGAATAAAATTTCGTATATAAATGTTAGAAATAAAAAGAAATACGTGAACTAAAAAAAAAGAAAAAAAAAAAAGATCGTTTCCTATTCGTAAATGCAAATAAATGCGAACTTTTTTTTATAGTAAAAGAGAGGGGGTAAAAAGAGAGTGGAGGGGGACGTCACGTGACGTGGTACTCGAACGTAAACGCGGTTGCGTCCTTTTCGGAATGCTAAAAGGTGCGTTTATTCTTTTCTTTAACATTATTTTCTATTTCATACTTATTTTTCATTTGTAGATTTATTTATTTATTATTTTGCATTATAAGATTCTTCATTTAAAATCAGAAACTGTTAGGTAACTTATCAACGTGTTATTATTCATTTAAATAATCAGCTGAGCTGACAGGAAAAAAAAAAGATGGATCGATGTTCCTGCTTGAATTTCATCGGAATATTTGGTGCACCGATTCGGTTGAACGAATAACACGCTCGAGGGAATCTTGAGGAAAGCTTCTCGAGTAAGTTTCAGGAGTCGAATCGAGTTTTCCTTCTTGAGAAACTGGGTCTTCTGTTGCATGTGAAAGTACGAGAAAGATAGATTGATATAAAGTGAGAGAGAGAGAGAGGGAGAGAAATATAGAAAAACATATATTTCATCTTAATACTTTGAGGAGAGAAATATCGAAATGATTCTCTATATTTCATCTTTTTAAATATGTCTTTTTTTTTTAAATATGTGTGTCAATATTTATCGTATGTGTGTATAAAAAATCATATTGGATATTTTAATAATTTATCAAAGTGTCAAATTATTTTCTATAATACACAAAATAATACCACAATTATAAAATAATAATACATACTCGAGAAAATATAAAAAGTAAGGTTAGTTATGCCATATGTTATTAATTGAATTGTAATACAGCGCCATCTATTAAAATTTTAGATTACCTAAATACCTAGATAACCTTTAAATAATAAAAATATCGTAGAGAAAATAATTTGATTGAATAATAAATAAAAGAATTGTAAATTTGTAAGGTTAGTTCTGTCATATATAAATAATTAAATTGTAATACTTCGTCATCTATTGAAATTTTAAAGTATCTCGAGATCTAGATAACCTATAAATAATAAATACTGAAATTAGCGAAAATAAAATATAAAAATAATGTGTACTAAGTTAAATTAAGTTAAACTAAACCCTAAAAAAAAATTAAATTAAACACACAAAACTAACAAAATGTCATTAAAAATTTCAGTAGTTTCTAAAGTCCATTGGAAACCAACAAAGTGATACTACATTTTTTATGTATAAAAATTGTGATTACGTATAACCTTAAAATAAGCACATTTTAAGATAATATTGTTATTAATATTAATATATACATACTTATCACATATTTTATATACGTTTTGTATGAATGATCATCGAAGCAAAGTCATTAAAGCTATAAGCGAATTGTAATTTCATTTATTTCGTTTATATCCAGCATATGTTCAGTGATTTGTACGCTCGATAAGTCGACGATCCGGGAAACAAACATCAGACAAATTAATCGGCTTTCAGATAGAATAACATTTATCGTTAGATAATCAATAGTTATCTCAATATATATATCTTATCCAATACAATAACCAATTCCATTATGTTATGGCTCTGCCCATTATGTATGTTAATTAGTCAGAGAATGCATACGGAATTTCTGTATCTATAACATGTCAATATTAATCTAGGACGTACAATATATATATATATGTATATTAGGACAGTGAATTAGTCTTGTTAGTACTCCTAGCTATTAGTCTTTCAAATTTATCCTGTAAATAGTCGAAGTAACGCTGTATAATTCTACTGTACAATTTGTGTACATTTTGAGAAATTATTAACAATTACACAAGCTAACCTATTTTCATGAATATGTCTTTCTCTACAGTTTCAATATTTTATGGAAAAGAAGAAAAAAAAGTATAAAATTATTAATTAGAATTAAGAATAAATAATATTAATATATTTTTTTTATAAATTTATTATTCATTTTATTAATATTCTAATCGTATTCAGTAAAATTTCAATTTAAATACACTGAGGTTAGGTTTTTCTTTTATGTTTGATATAATAAAAAAATAAATTGTCATCTCTTGACAAGTATTCTCGTCAAACATATCTAACAGGTTAAAGACCATCAATATACCTATATATATATATATATATATTTATAGCATTCTTCGTTAAGTGACACACTTGTCGTAGTTCTGACACAAATTGTGTATCGTCTTTATAAAAATGAATATTACATTTTCTCACGACAAATTTTAATTTCGTATTCTTTCAAATATTAATATTTGCATCTCCTTTTTTTTTAATATTTTATTTTCATTTTTATTATTAGCACATGTACAAGATAACATATAAAAATAATTTAACCGAATATTATATTGACCTGGGGCTAAGTTTTTTATGATATCAATTTATAACCGCGTATTTATTATTAAATATACATACAAATATAAATATACCATTTCCGTTTGAAATTTAACATATATATCAATGGTATATATATATATGTATATGTATATTCATCAACGTATTTTAAACGTTGTCCGATGTTTCGGACATTGAGTATAGTTTGAAATAGGTTGAACTGTCAATAAGCGAGAAAACACGTCACAGAGTTATCTGGCAAACGCTTACGTTATCTAAAAGGAAGTAATACAAGCAACATAACCAACGATTCTGTCAAAGCATATACGAGGCTTTTCGATGATATTCATATACATAGTATGTTATATACCAACATCAATACATATATATATTGAAAACGATCTTGATCGGCATTTGCTCAGAGCAGCAGCACATCTCTTTCGCTAGTATTGTTCCGATAACGCAACAACCCCTGTATTCGCGTGTCAATCGTTCTAAACCGTTTCATATATATCGTAACTCGAATATCAAAACCCTGATACCACTTCCAATCGAAAGATGTAATTTACGATCACTCGTTATATTTCAATCTCGTTATCAAAGTGTTATTAATAATAATAATAATAAAAAAAGGTAAAAGGTTGAAAGTGTTTGTAAGTTTGACTTCTTGAGTTTCTTGTTTTATTATATTGGTAACTTTATTGAATTATACTGAATTATTAATTATTTTTTTTTTTTATAAACATTTAATACTGTGTACGGTTTTGTTAAAATTTATATTTTTTTTTTATAATTAAATGATTCATTTTATAAATGTGCTAAGATACTCATTAGAATTGTAATACAACGTCACCTATTGAAAACTTACAGTACTTAGAGACTTAAATAATAAATATAAATTACATGTCACGTTGTTTGTCCGCAATGGACTCCTAGATTACTGAACCGATTTTAAATAAAATTTTACACACTGTGTGCAGTTTCATTCAACTTGAAAGATAGGATAGTTTATATCTCAAATTTATAATCAAATTATTTGTTTATTAACAAAGAGTTCAAAGTTCAAATGAAAACAATCTAACACACTGAATTTTAATATACAAATATTAGATTATACTTATCTACATTGTTGATAAAGAGAATAAAGTGTGAGATGGGATGTTTGGGGTGGTTGGGAGAGAATTTTAAAGAAAGAGTAAGGGAAATAGTGTAAAGGTTTAGTAGAAACAGTGTCCTGAAGTGGTTTTGTTCGAGACCCAAAACTTCATCATTACCTTCTGCCCACACACGGCAAATGGTCATGCAACTTTTGGCTTAACGCTAGTGGAATTTGCGGAAGGGCTTTTGGTAGAGAGAAACAACATTGGATTGTCTCGCTATCGTTTGCCAGCCCTTTTAAACCAAACTCCGTGGAATCCGTGAGAAATTCTCTTGAGACGTATCACAGGTATACTGATTTTGTGGTAGAATAGAGAAGTGTGCAGTAATGTTTCTTTACTTTCCTTATTGTTATGTTGAAATTCACCAGTAATAAAGAGAGATAGAACGTTGTGTTATGGGGGTTGTTTTCGTGGTTGAAATAGAGGGTTGAAAGAAGGGGGAATTGTAATATACACAATGATATTAACTTTATGTTTTTTTACTTGATATAATAGTTTTGAAATAGAAAGAATGAAAGAAAGTAAAGAAATTTTTCAATGAACTCGTCAAATTTCTGAGAAAAGGGTGAGGGAAGGGTTAAAAGATTATTTTAAAAAGCAAAATCGATCGTAGTTTGAAAGGTTTGATGTAACACGTTCAAGTTGAACCCTAAAGTTCCTAGGATAAGCAGAAAGTCAAGAAACCTTGACGAGAGTTATGAACATTTTGATTGTACTTGCAAAGGATGCCACAAATGTGGCTTTTTTTTTCTTTTTCTAACCCCTTCACTCTCGTTTTCTTTTTTTTGGGTGACAATAAAAAGGGTTTTTTCCAGTAACAATACCCACTCGGATCTCTTCAGAAAAGGTTAGTAGTCGAGCAGGTGGGTACATGGAGAGTTGCCCATCACGGTGAGTGCAATTTCGACGGTAATTAGCATAAGTCAGAAGCGACGTTGCGCATAATTTCGAGAGTATGTGTTCGTTGGTACTTGTACCAAGGTCATTGTCTACGTACTCTTCATTTTTGCATTATCCTTTTTTTCTTTTTCTTCTTCCATCATCTTCTCTGTTGTTTTGTGCGAATAGACAGAGAAAGAGAAAGAGAGAGACAAATTAAGCAGGTAAAAATTAGTTGAAAATAATTCCAGTTGACGATTCTTTCGGTTGCATTTTGCGACAAAAATAAAAATAATAATAAAAATGATAATAAAAAAATTAAAAAAATAAAAATCCTTTCATACCTCCTTTCCATTCGCTTTTAAAAACTCTTTTGTATATCTGGTAAAAATAAAAACTATGTAGATACTTAAAAAAAAAAGGAGGAAAAATACTTCTCTCAGAGATAGAGGAGATTATTTTTCATCTTTCCTATCTTCCTTTAATTATTTTCTTTTTTATATCAAAGCTCGAACAACGTTAAACGATGCTACGAGTTAATCCGCATATTTTTTTTTTTATTCTTTGCGTTACTTCGAACGAACAAACGTTCGAAAGGTTTCAGTGAGAGGTTAGGTTAGGTTAGGTTAGGTTAGGTCAGGTTAGGTTGTAACTTGATATCCGACAAAATGGTTTTAAACATTCGTCACTGCCGAGGATTACAGAGTTAACAGCAAAAGCAACAGGAGTAGAACGAAGGGTGGAAAGGAAGGGTTGGAAAAGTGAGTTGAGGGGTGTGGGGATGTAAGCGTAGAATTGAAGACACTTTTACTGCTCTTACTTAGAAGTGTCAATGACGAGACCGTAAATATTTTACGTAGCTTAATGAACGAAGCTGTACGCTTTAAAGCGCCCTATCCACCTTCTCTCTCTCTCTCTCTCTCTCTCTCTCTCTCACTCATTCTCTCTCAAATCTCGGCTACTCAGAGGCGTACTAATGGAATTTCGAGGAGATTGCTACGAGTCATCTCACTTTCTAACTATCTATCTATCCATCCACCCCCCTTTCTCTCTTCTACCCCCTTTCCACCCCCATCTACATTCTCTCTCTCTCTCTCTCTCTCT
>NW_015149027.1:690817-718627 GCF_001465965.1 Polistes dominula | reverse complement strand
AGTAGTACCTAAAGACTTAGGGTAACCTTTAAATAATAAAAATATCCTATAAAATAATTTTATCGAATAATAAATAAATTAATTGTAAATTGGTACGGTTAGTTATGCCATATGTAAATAATTGAATTATAATACAGTGCCATCTATTGAAATTTTAGAGTACCTAAAGACTTAGATAACCTTTAATTAATTATATATATTATTTAATTAATATAATATCCATTTTTATTAAACGCAAGAATTAATAAGGGTATTACTTATAAAAGAATGGAATGTTTGTGAATTTACAGTAATAAGCAATGCTATTATCGTTGGTTATGGTTAATTTCTTGGTATAAAGTAAACCTAATTAAAACTTCCTCTTGCTTGTTATTAAACTTACTTTAGTTACTTACATTCCACGTATTTTATGTATCATTTTTTTTACAAATCAATTAATTCACATCTAATTAACTCAATAATGATTTCGTGTCTATTTTTTTTTATTGTTCATTATTCGATTTGTAATAAAACGGATTGATCAAAAAATAAAAAAAAAGAGAGAGAGAGAGAGAGTGTGTGTGTGTGGTTTTAAAATGCATTTAGAAAATTTCGAAAAATGTATCGTAGAATAAAATCTCTCGTAGACGCAGGTGAAGAATCAAAAGTTTTCAAAGTAGAAGTAGAAGTAGAAGAAGCGTCACGTGTAAGGCATCGATGAAAGGAAAAACCACGAGACGAGTACGAGTACTATGACGATGAACAGCATGAGTTCAGAACCCGCATAGCATCTTTCAAATAGTTCTCCCTTTCTCTCTTGCCGGTTCCCTTTTGTCGTCAGAGAAGCGTGAGAAGCTTCCGGAGTTCGGTCTTTATAGATTTCTAAGGTAGTATTTACTACTAGCTTCCCTTTCTTTCCATTTCGAGTACTATACCAAGATTTTCTATACCTTAAAACCAGAACAACTATGTATAATACATAAAATGTAAAAAAAAAAAAAAAAAACATGAAATTGATGGTTAATTCAAATGCATAAAAATCAAATCATTATTTCTAGTTTTAATTAAATTACTATATGGTTGAAATATATATATATTAAATATTATTTATATAATAAAATATACCTAAAATAGGTTTGTTAATATAATATTTCTAGGGATTTGATTTTTATAGATTTTTTTAAAAATAGTAACTTTAATAATTAATTCTATTTTAAATAGCTTTTCAATTTAAAAAGCCAATGTTTTAAAAATCTCATCATTATTTCTAGTTTAAATTAAATCATAGTAGGTATATCGTAAAAATAATAGATTTTTACAGTTTTTAGATAGATAGATACCAAATACACCTTTTTTTTTTTTTTTTAAACTTCCAGCTAGACAGACAATTTCGTTCGTACGTTTACATATATGTATCTAATATCTTTTACCATGTGCGTATACGTTTCTACATGTGTGTCTGTGTCTATATACATGTATGTGTATCTACCGATCAGGGGAATCGTTTCGAAACAAGTTACAATAGTTCAGAATTTGTATTTTTTGTGTGTGTATGAACGAATCTCTATTCTCTATTTCGGTTCGTTCAGGAAAACGTGCTTTTCCAGTATTCGATCTGTACTCCCATAACGGATTGCGGGCCAAAACTATGAAACGTTCCTTTCCTACCGCAGACCATACTGCACCATACTGCTATTAATATCGCGAAGTATATTTAGATTTCAATGGGGATACGAGACGACGACGATGAGGAGAAGAAGAAGAGTTGCTGGGCTGGTTTGCAACTTGGACGATATGCCGCCGTCTGCAAACTGCAACACCGAGGGGTGGGGAGACCCATCTTTCACAAATATCGTTCGGAATTTGAAAAGGAACATATTTTTGGGGGGTTTTTGAAATATCATTGATTCGATAAAAACGGATTTGTGCAGATAATGCACAAGGTAGAAAGTGTGAATCCTAAAATAAACCATACTTCGAGAGAGTTTGACGAATGTTGCAGAGATTATCAGAAGTGGGTTTAATTTTAGGATTTATTTGTTATATTAAAGACAGATTGTCATCTAAATTGAGATTTTGGAATTTTCTTTGCTAGTTGAATTCTTATTTTTAGCCTTTTTTTCTTGTTAGAAATGGTAAATGGTATTTGCCATCTAGTGGCAATTTAAAGGACTAATGTACAATGCCTAAGTTGCACATATAACCTCAGATTCTAAAGAAGTTTTCACTTCAAAAAATTGTTTTCCAATGAAGGAATTTTAATTCAACTTTAAAATGACTTACACAACTTAAATTTCAAATTAATTCAACTTAAATTTGACTTACAATCGAAAAAAATAAATTTTTACTGTTTGTATCTTTTTTTATTTTCTTTTTTGTACCGTGTTTATTTGTTTATTTGTATATTTATTTTTGATTTGGAAAAAGTTGGATGCACACATTTTTTATATTTCCTTCCTTCCTTTCTTTATTTCTTTCTTTTTCTTACATTCACCCACGCATACGTGCACATACATACACACCACACATATATATATATATATATATATATATATATATACACTCGCAAACGTAAGCAAGTCGTGTCTGCCACGACGACATCCTGTTTCTCGATTTTTCTTTTCGTTTTTCTTCTTTTATAAGCGGGTGCCTCGAGATTCAACACGTGACTCGCAAACGTTCCGACGTTTCACGGATGCACCAAACGAATTGCCGGAACGAACATGCAAGCGCACTAAAAGATGAAGTGGAAAACTTACCGATGAAAACTTACGACGGGCCAATAAGTCAACCGATAAACTCTATTGAATCTTTCATCTAAATTTTCTAACCTAAAAATGACCACTTATCTACGTTTCTTATTTTTTAGGTTATAAACAACATATACTATACTAAAATAATATATTACAAAATTGGTAACATATATATTTACAGTTAATTAAAATTAAAATTAAAAAATATATTTTATTTTAAGTAAAATCAAATTAACAAAACAAACATGTAACTGATCAAATATTCCCGCCCTATTATTGAACACTTAACCTCAAAGTACTTAGTACTCAAAGGTTTAATTCAAACATTCGTAAATAAATATAATAAAAATGATTTATAAAATTAATCATTCATTTTCTTTTGTTTGAGTATCCAATAAAGATTTCATATTATCTTGCTGAACCTAGAAAAAGAAAGGTTATCAAATTGCAAAAAAGGAGAAAAAGTAGGTGTGTTGAATATTTCTGTGACTGACTGTATATAGAGAGATATTCGATTTAAAGGTCCATTAGACCCTTCGGTTGCAATATCGTTGCGACACGTGACACGTCGGATCGTAAGGCACAGACGGTGGATATTAGGGAACACCAAGGTTCCCCCTTAACCCCGCTGCACCTACCCCATATCATAGTCATGACGAAATAGAAACGTCGATTGGACGTTAGTCGAAATCATATGTCGTTCAAAGATAACCTTACTTATGATTAGAATTAAATTGTTCTATATATATATATTGACACCTATTATAGTAACTGGATGATTATCTAACCTAATTATTTTTATTATTATTATTTAGAAATAACACATCAATCATTGTCTTTCAGATTATGCAAATATATTATTAAATTCATATTAGTGTTAATTTATCCGATTGGATGATTTATTTGTCAATAAAATTTCTTTTGAAGTATTGTCGATGCGGTGAAACGTAATAAACCGCGAAACAACTTCCGTCCAACGTGTGTACTAACTGAAAACAAAGCGTTTGTTCATAGAAAGGGAGAGAGAGAGAGAGAGAATGAATCTAATTTCCATTAGTACGCTTCACAAAACTTTTCGAAAGTTGTTGGCACCACTGTAACGAAAGTAGAGATGATGATCGTCGGTGTAGTTAATTTTACAAATACCATGATGTACAGTATTGCAAATACGATAATAAGTGAAACAAATTGTCTCAAATGTTCAGAAAGAAACAAAAAAAATTCTACCTAATATTATTTTTGAAATTCCAAAAGTTTGTAGAAAAAAAAAAATATATATATATATATATATATATTCATGAGCATAACTTTCTTGCAACACGTAAAAAAGTTTATTTTGATTAGTAACAAAGTTGCAAGTATATCTCGTGAGGTTGGAATGATGGTGGGGGTAAATTATTCGTAAGATAAAACAAACTAAATGATTTAACGTCTCCATTTTTCTTTTTGTTTTTTTTTTTTTGAGTTAAGGTCTTTTTTTTCTTTCCAATTTGATATAAAACAGATAGGTTAGGTTTTAACCTCTTTAAAAAGAAAAAGACAGAGAGTAAATTGGTATTTATCGGATAAATCTTAGAAAGCTCGTTAAATGGAAAGAGGTAAGAGGAAGGGAGCATAGGGCTTTGCCGTACGACCTAGAAGACCCTTCGTGATTTCAGTTTCTCGAACGGTTTACGTAGCCCTATCCCTATCCCTTTACGTATTATCGTCTCGTATCCTTTGAAGATATCCTCCGGCATACCTCGATCGATTGTCGTGGTATCTCTTAGGGATTAGGTCAGGGACCAGAGAAACAGGTTAGAGCCTCCGCAAATCGGATGGGAGAAGAGGTACCAACCATCCGAGTGATGAAATGATTGGCTGCTTGATGAAACATGATAGAGTTTGCCAGGCTGCCCTACGGATTATTCTCACACGACCCACGCCATCATTGCAACTTGGCTATAATCTCACTTGCACGCATTTCCGGTTTAGAATATTTTTGTTTTTTATTTTAACTACTCTTTTATTTTATTTTATATTTTGTTATCAAGAAAAGCTTTATTTAACAAAAGCTTTTTAAGATGACCCTTTAATTTTTTCTTCTTCTATTATACCTCGTTAGGTTAAAGTAATTTCTATTGTATTCATAAATTGAGATCTAAATTGATACAATTTTTTTTTTTTTTAAACTAATCTATTTAATTAATAATAATTCATTGTACAATTTTTCATAACCCCAACATTTGTTTCATTTATTTAATAAACTCGTAGATTTTATTATACCCATTGTTTGAATGATTGAACAGCAGTGTGACAAAAGTATTTGCAATAATTGTTTAATAATTATTACCATGAAACACCATAAGGTAAAACCATGTATTATTGTATATTAATCTATAATAATTAACAATATATTATTTAAAACCCTTCTATTTTTATTTTCTTATCGATTTATCTGCGTAAACAAAAACGAATATTCTGCCTGTTGTATTTTTTTCAGGTTTTTTTTTTTTTTTTTTTTTTAAATGGGACTTATAAAATAGTCGTTTATTATAACGTAACGTTTACCGTTGGAAAAATCCTCTTTGTAAGAAAACGAAGATCGAAGGTGGAAAGGAAGCAACAAATTGCTTCTCGTCGAGAACTCGTTAGCCTCCCCCCTCCTTTAACTCCCCCATCCCCCCTCCTTCACCCAACCCACACCACTCAAGCCCGCGACTTTTCACGACTAGCAGCCGGTCTCGAGAGAAATGACACTCTTATCTGAGTAATGGACCACCATAAACAATCCGACGAAATCGGTGGTGCACGATAGGACCCCGAACTACTTCGGATAACTCGAGCTACTATCATCCTCGTTCCTTTTGCCTTGTCGACGGCCATTGCAATACCCGAGATAAAGACTGTATAATATATTTTCCAACTAAGTTTTTTATTCCAATCTTTTCTTTTTTTTTTTTCTTTTTTGTATTTTCTTCATACGAAAAGATTATCACGATCACGTGATCTTTTTACGATCTCGTGATTTGTACTGAAACATTTAAGTGAGGTTATACCACCATCTTGAGATTTTAAAAATCGATTTTAATTGCTGTGATAAATTTTTTATACTTTTGAAAATATTGTTTAAAAATGTTTAACTTAAATTATTTTAATATTTAAATGAATACAACATATATATATATANTATATATATATATAAATCTTTATATATAAATTTAAGGATTTAATTATTTAGAGGGCTTTTAGGTTTTTGGGTATTGGAATTTTTCAATAAATGGCGTTGTATTATAATTCAATTATTTCACGCTTTTTTTTCAGATTTATATACGACATAACCTTACTTTTTCTATTTCTTCGTGTATTATTTTATTATATATTCCATTCTAATTGTGATATTATTTTATGTGTTATTATGTACAAATTATATATTATAAATATTTAAAAAATTTATGTTATTTTATTCCTAATTTGAATTTTCAGAAATTAGTAGTGAATATTTGACTGCATTAAATAATTCAGAATTAAATAAAATCAATGTTTTGTTATATATATACATATATATATTTTTTTTTGTAATTAATTATTGAAAGGTAAAGGAATTTTGAAAATCATTTAGAATGAATTTGAAAAAGAGAATAAAATGTAAAATGTTTTTTGAACTCTTGTGAACAGCTGCGACACAGCAGGCTGTGGTGTATTCCACACAGGGCCAAGATGCCGAGGGCAAAAGCTAGTCGGATTTCTCTTCTATTTGTTTCTCTCGCATTCCATGTTGAATAGTTTGGTCTCGCGTCTTCTTGGATTATACACCGACTACGCCCAGAAAGAAGAGAACAGAAAGAGAAAGAGAAAGAAAGATTAAGAATATCTTCTTCTCTTTCTGACTTTTCCTGTTCTCTCTCTCTCTCTCTCTCTCTTTCTCTCTCAAACTCTCTCTCCCACTCTCACTTTCTCTTTCTCTCCTTTTCACTCTTCCAAAAGCTTACTATCCTTTTTTTTTTTACGTTTTTCAAGAAGAGTAGATTTCTAAGTGTGTTTCGAAGCACCACTACGAACGAAAGAGAAAAGCAAAGACAAAATAAGAAAAAAAGAAAGTGAAGGGAATAAAAGAAAGAAAGAAAGAAAAAAAAAGGGAAAATACTACAGTTACTACAGACCTTTGAACTCCACTTGACGTAGAAAGACTTCTAACGAGGGAGTTTTATACTACGTAAGAGAAAAGATCGTGTCTTAGTATCGTAAAAATTCTTTTCGAAAGAGATAAGAACTTGAGGATAGTCTAAAGTATTAAACGATAGTACTGGTTACACGTATTATACTAGAAATAGATATGCAAGAGTTTTACAACGTTTTAGGGCATAAGTAAGGACGATAAAGAGACTAAGATAACAGAAAATATTTTTTGATGTAATCTGATTACATGAATTTTGACCTAGTCATTTAATAAAGATTGAATTTTGGGGAGTTAATATGATTTATATATTAATATTATGACGTCCGGTGGTTCCACGTTGGTGCCATGCGAAAACTATTGGGTAAATGCCGGTGACACCATGTTGGTGCCATGTGAAAACTTTGGGTTAGTGCTGGTTGCTTCACGTTGGTGCCATGTAAAAATTATTGGGTAAATGTCGGTAGCTTCACGTTGGTGCCATTCAGAAATTATCACATAATGTTAATTATAATAATAATAATAATAATTAAAACAATGAAGACACATATTTCGTGGTCCTTGTAAAATATTATTTTTTTATTAATACCTGTCGCAGTATATTTGTTTTTTTTTTCTCTAACTATACACGTAAATCGATATTGTACATTTGTAGTATCTCGAAAATAGTCGATTTAAATTATAAAAAAGAAAAAAAATGTGAACGGGTCAATCTTTGTCCATTTTTTTTTCTTTCTCAAAGTTCAAAGTGTGCCCCATCAAAGTTTGCACTACGTTATATTATAATGTCTATTTCGATGGTAGAGTAATTTAAAGAATCAAAAAAAAAGAAACAACGCGTCAGATTATTTTCAATCACACGCGACCAACATTAACATAAATCTTGATTGATAGAAATATATTTTCATGATATACGGAAAATCCAATTTACACTATTAATTCTCGATATGTTTTTCTTTAATCATTTTTACAACTTAATAATAAAACTTGTTCTCCCACTAAAAATGCTCCTTCATATTTTATACGGTTTAGTATGAAAATTGTAAAATGAGGAGCATGAACGATGAAAACGATACGAGTTACGAGGAAATTGATAAACATTTTATCATAGTCATAATCGTCAGTCATTCTCGACACAATACATTAACACATAATATTTATATCACAGATTAATCGGTGTTAAGCGTGATTACGCTTTAGCCGTATTACTCGATTCTTGATCGGGTTTGGTAGGCAGTGGTCTGTTTGCCATTTTAGCGGCCGGTGTTGAAGTTTGAGGTTCCGGTAATTCGGAGTAAAGATGAGCGGTAGCATCGGAGGGTTCGGCGTATTCGCACAACAAGGAATTCGGCCTTTTGCTATTGTTATTGATCTTAGTTGCACCGAGAATACTCTCTCCTAAAGCTTTCAAGAAACTCATCGGCCTCCCTTGTTGATGATTCCTGAGGGATTCCAACTTTGGACTTTCTGGAACGTCGAGTTCTCTTTGCTGTTCTCCTCTATTTGTGGAACAACCATTAACGAGAATATGATCGTTTACTACGTCCGGTGGTAAAGGTTGAGGTGCTCTACCAGCTAAAGTTGCCAGAACCGGTTGTGAGAGACGACTTGTACTGGGAACCGTTTCGTCACCAGGTAACTCGGCATACAAATGATTTTGATCGTTGGTTCTTTGGTCACGCGGTTCCGTGTATTCGGTTATGGTAGGTCTAGTTATTAATAAACCTGTCGGTAAAAGTTTTTCGAGGGACGGGACTCTTGTACCAACGCTGACCGAAGGTTTGCCAGGTCCACGTTGCTTTTTCGTTTTGGGACGTATCACGTCGTAGGTATTTTCCTCTCCTGATGCACCCCTACCACTACCCATGGTCGTCGTCTGTCTGTCGTTGTTGTTGTTGCAACTTTCTTCTACCTTGATTAAATCGTATAGATGTTCGATCATATCTCTAGCTTGACTATAATTATCGGGATCGTTTAATCTATCTCTTAGATCCCTCAGGTACTCCTCTGTTAGTTCCTCCGGTAATGTTTGCGTAGCCTTATCTTCGGTGTACTGATAAAGTCCAACAGTCTCCTCCTCTTCCTCCTCCTCCTCTTCCTCTTCGGTAACATCCGGCTGAGTTTCAACCTCTAGTATTCTTGTCTCTGGCTGAAGACCAGCGTATTCGTGAACACTTAGTCGGGATATCGATCTTGCCGACGTGGCAGCGGTCATACCACTGTTGGGTGAGAACCAGCTGGTTAGATTCATCAGCGGACCCGATGTTAACTTTGGACAAACACCGCGTCTTCTCATGTATAAAATACCCGAAGTTAATATCACTACGAGAACGATGAAAACTGCTACCACGCAGATCACCACGATAATCCTTTTCTCACGCTCGAGTTGTTCAGGATCGCTCATTTCAACGTCAAAGTATCCTTTGTGTCTTGGATAAACGTGAGGACCTACGCTAGGTGGACTCACACTTGGTTCAGGTTTAGATATTGGTTTTTCGCAATAAACGTGACTGTCACCCTTTCCACAGATCAATCTTGTGAAATTTCTCATGTCCAAATAACCTTCCGGTAAATTGAAACACTTTTCAAGAAATTTATCCACCATGCAATAACTCGAGTCCATCATCCACGATACCGAATTGTTTCTACCAGTTATTTCACGTACATAATCTTCCAATTTGCAATTACACTTTTCTTTGAAATAATTATTACCAATTCGTGCTGTATTAACTTGCTGAGATATACCGATAAACTTCAACGAACCCGGCCAAGCATGTTCTATGTGATTTCCTGTAAACGAAAATTCGAACTTTGGCGCCGATTTCATTGGTTTGGCGTCCATTTCTGCTACGATAGCATCCGATTCGAGATCGACGAAGAGATTATGTTCAATGGCGATGTGATTCCATTGATGTAGAACGATCGAACGATTGTGAAGACTTTGAAATTCGTTGTTGCTGAACGTTACAGTTGCTGCTGATATATCAATGGCACCGGATTTAACATCGGATAATCTATCAATCAAATTAAATACGTTTCAAATTAATACAATCTTTTTTTTTTTTTTAAATAATAGTACACAGGTAATCCTTTCATAAAAAACCATACTTCTATGGGAACATGATTTTTACTTAACATTTAACAATGCACTTTAGATTCTTGTAAAACACGGTTTAATATTAAATTAAATTTTTAGGAATGTTTGTTTATTGGGTTACAGAAGGATTACCTGTATATCGTATGTATATTTTTGTATTTTTACCTGGAATATTGAATAGTAACGTTGTCATGTCCAGCTCGAAAAGCACCGCTCTCGATAAGTTTCAATCTAACGTCAACGAATTCTAAACTCTCGATAAGAATCTTATCACTGAAGGCTCCAGATTCTATTTCCGATATCGAGGCGTTGCTGATGATCACGTGGAAGATTGACATTGCACAAAATGCTTCTTTTCTTATAACCTTAGTCCAAATATCGTCCATTCGTACCTCTGCCACCGATGATGGAAATACTGCAGTTGGTAATTCAGTAATTCTTACGCTTTGGAACATAATCTACGAAAAAACAAAATATAAACAAATAATAACAATAAATTGTTATGTAATTAAATAAAAAAAAAATGATGTCGAACCTTCGTTGCTTGTCCATGTCTGCCATATTGCGCAGATTCAAATTTAAATGCGTTGCTAGATAGTTCCAAGGTTGGTACCTCTTTCACCGTTATCCACAATAACCAAGAAAATGCGTTTGGTTTGATTGCAACGTGTTTACATCTGGATATCAATACGCTCAATGTACCACGTGAATTTCTAAACGCGTGACTCTCAAATATTACGCTGTTACACTCGGAAACTTCTAAATGTGTGTTAGGTGCTCTCAAATCTTCAAAGGCCTGCCTCTTCGCTATGACGCTGTAGATATCGGATACGTGGACCCTTTTCAATGGTGCACCGCCAGCGAATGCACCGCTTTGGATTCGCAATTCTCTGCAATGAGATACCTCGACTTCCATCGCTTCCGATGGAATCGTTCCCTCTAACAGTTCCACGACCTTTAAGTTAAACAAAAATACAAATCATCATTTTTTATTTAGAATTTCACGATTCAATTCTCAAATTGAAAAGTAGAAGACAAAAAGATCAAATGAAATGGAGAAATGGGACGAAAATTCAAGATTTTTGTTTGTTTGTTTTATTCACCACGTTGCATTTCATTTTAATTTTTTTTTAACACGAGATGCAATTACGTTAAAAATTTTCATAAATGTGAAAATGCTTATGACAAATTCAATTATTCACTGGAATATATTAGAAGGGGTGAAAAGTTAGTTCTCTTTCTTTATGGTCTCTCTCTCTCTTTCTCTCTTTTTCTCACAGGTTGCATTTTATGCATCATGAATGACAAGTATTACGATCTTTGGTAAATAATGATCATAGAAAAATATTCTTTTTCCTTGGCACGAGATATATGAAGTGAGAGAAACAGTGAAGGTTTGGGGTTGGGAGTTGGGGGGTAGTTTATTTCTTAGCACCCCGTTATCGAACTATTCTATATCGATATAATCATAAATAATGTTTAAAAGGTTATACCTAACCGATGTAGGAGAAAACATTCTGGATAATATACGAAGATTGGAAAATATGAAAGAAGAAAAGTCTTTGCATACTCTTGCACTTATGCACCTGTGCGTGTGCATGTGTGTATGCGTATGCGTATGCATTTTTATGCACGTTACGTTTGAGACAAAATCGAAGAAAATCTATTGGATGATTTTAAGAAGATTATACTTTGAGTAGAAAAAATTGATTCTCTCTCTCTTGAGAATACGATAGAAAAAAATAAAATTAAAAAAAAAAGAAGAAGAAGGGGTGACCATGCTCGTTATTTCTCTTGAACCCTTTTCGTAAAACATGGATACATCGATAATCCGCAAAAGGTGAAACTTCAGCTTAATCTTCGATATTTTATGCATCAAGAAGCGAGAGGTAAGAGCAGTAGTTTATTGCATCTTACTGCATGTTATACTTCCGCCCTTCCTCCCTTCCCTACCCTTCCCTTCCCTTCCCTTCCTCAAAATCGTGAACCACAAATCTCGCTTTGATGAATCGATATCTGACACGAACGATGCAACTTGATGATGCTGGTTTTCCAACGTTTGCTCGTTTCGGTGATGCTACTTCAATCAATCGAATTTAATATAATCGATAAAAAAATAAACGATGTTATTATTATTATAATATGTATAAATATTTATACATATATATGTCAAATTAATATACGAAAGAAATAGAAAAAGTTAGGTTATGTTGTATAAAAATCTGAAAAAATCGTACGACGTGAATATATTCAAATAATTGAATTGTAATACAATGCCATCTATTGAAAAATTCCAGTACTCAAAGACCTAAATACCCCCTAAATAATTAAATCCTTAAATTAATAAATAAAAAAATAAAAATAATTGCAATAAAAGCCATCTTATTTTTTAAGTTGGATAAAATCACACAAAATAAACCAAAATTTCATCAAGATAAATAATTTAAATGTATTATAAAAAATATTATAAACATTTATTGGCAAGATGTTGATCATTTCGAAGGTTAGGTTAGTCATTTGTATTACTTCAAACGAATCAGATACTTCAAATTCGTCATGTGACGAGTTAATAATAATATATGGAAATAAGTTATTATTTTTCATTGACCATGAGATACTTTTTTTTTTTCTTATTACTATCCTAGTATCATATTATAATCTTCTATCTAACTTTTATAATTATTTACGATCAAGTTTAGTTTCCTTTCACAGGATACATATATATATAGGTAAACCGCAAGTATGATAAAAGTAGATAGAATCTGGTTTAACCAAGATATTGTGGTCTATACAACAGTAAAGTAACTCTAGACGTTATCGGAGTTTCAAGGTTAGAATTCATGCATGCAACTAACATTCTCGATACGAATAACCAGTCTGTTATTGGCCCACCATTTAGTTAGCTTTAAAAGTACTTCCGCCGACGTCAACTTCCTGACTTCTTCGTCTCATATCTTTATTAAAGTTTCTTCGAAAGTTAAATCAAAATACGTTTGTATCATTTTCTTAGTATTATTATCACTATAATAATAATAATAATAATATTTTATCATGTATAATATTATTTGTTATTTTCAGTATTATATTTAAAAGATATTCGATGAATTTAATTATCATTTTATTTATTTCTTCTTTAAAAAAAAAAAATAAAAATAAAAGTGTTAACAAAGAGACTAGTTTAATTTGAAAGTGAAATAAATTTAGGATGCTATTCTATAATATTTTCTTTCTCATATTCAACTATCTCGCATTCCTTCCTGAATAGAAAAATTTGAAATGCTTTTGAACGAATCCCTAAAAATCGAATCATAAAATTTACATAAGAAAACGCATTCTCCTTAGAACGAGAATTGATTTATTTTTCTACCAACACAATGTAAAACGATAATTCATCATACAATGATACTTAGGATAACTCACAAGAATACAATATCAACGTTTTATATTTTCCTATTGTATTCTCAATTAGAGGCCCAAATTTAGAGTAGTAAAGAAAAATTTAGAGGTTATAAAGAAGATTTTTGAAAAAAGTAGCTAAAAAAAATGTGATTGTACTCGTATGTTACAAAGGAAGGGTTGGTTTCTTTGGTAAAGGACAGTTATTATGAAAGAACCCCACACTTCCTATCCCATTATAGGATCGTTCTAGCATTATAAGATAGGCACGTATCCATTACTAAACTAAATTCATTATCTCGAGATATTTCTGTCGACCTCGGATATCACAACATCCATTTAGTCGTACGTGTTAAACGAGAGACTGGATGGGTACCGTATTAAAGTGCTCATAGCAACGACAACTTGATTCATTGTAATGAATTCCAAGAGCTGAGTTATTATATATATATAGCAGTTGAAAATATAATACAATATAGTTACACGTTTTATTGTATGAGAAACAATTGTTTAATAATTTATTTTTATACGTTTATAGATTATTTTTTATTATATTTAAACGATTTAGATTTTGTTTAATAGACAAACGAATTTATTTGACTAGTATTATATAGTAATTTTATTTATTATAGTATTTATTTACAGTAATTTTTTTTCAAGTTAGTATTCGCGATTATTTGTTATGTTTTATTGATAATTTAAGGATTTATTTATTTRGAGGTTATTTAAGTCTTTGGGTACTGGAATTTTTCAATAGATGACGTTGTACTACGATTCAATTATTTCACGTTTTTTTTTTTCAGATTTACATATGACATTAATAACCTTACTTTTAATATTTTTCAGTGCATTATTATTTATTTTATGTTGTTTTATGTATAATTTGAATTCCAATAAATTATTAATGAATATTAATTTGACTGCATTAAATTAATTTAGAATGAAATTAAATTAATACTTTTTATAACAAAACCACACAGCTACGCAAAACCTTAGCATCCTAGTTTCAGTATAATTTTTAAAGGACAAGAAACTCAGAAAAATAATTTACAAAAAAACGTTAATTTTCTAATGCAAAAAAATTCAACGTAATATTTCAGTAAAAATAAAAAAAACGATTACATCTACGTTCAGTCATCGTCCAAACTAAACTAAACTAAACTAAACAAACCTCGTTTAACATTAGTCAAGAAAAACGAAAATACGATACTTCAAAGTAGCGGAAAAACCATTTGAGTAGTTCGTTAGCAGAAAGATGATTCATATAACAAACTGTGTTAGTATGAGTGATGTTAGTCAAGGCAAAACGTACATTTGATTTTTTGTTTTTTTTCTTGTTTGTTTCCCTTATCTCGAATATCTCAGTTATTCTGTCGTATGTAATTCGAAGCTAGAAAAGTAAAGTAAAAGTGTATGTGTGTGTGTGTGTGTGTGCATAGGAGCGCGAATTCAAGCAGGCTGCTCCTATATCCGTTTTCTTCTCGTTTATCGGCTTGCGAGAACGTCGGTCGAGCGTAATTTGCGAGACTCGATTTCAAGCAAGAAGTTCTCCTTGAACCTATCCACCTGCCAGTTCCACCAGCCCACCCCTCACCCCTCACCCCTCACCCCTCCTGTTTACCTGCTAGCTTGCTTGCTTGCTTGCCTGTTCTTTCGTTTGCTACTTTGTACAGCTCATTCACCTGGAAGTGAATTGTATTCTTCGAAAGTGTATCTTTTCCTTAACCCAAGCGATATTATCTTGTCAGTTTATCGAATCGAATAAAACGATTCGAGATTACTCCAACTGAGAATCTTGTCGATATATAAATATTCATTTATAATATATTCAAGAAATCTGATGATTGTAAAATTATGTTTCAAAGTAACAACCGCATAAATGTTATGTAATAGTAATAAGAGTATACTTTCTCAAGGTCACTAACTATTTCTTCTATTTATTTTTTATTCAAGTATTTTTTAAATGCATTTCAAGGAAATCACATGCAATGCTTTTGTTAAGAAAATGTGGATGCGTAATACGTGATCCGAATGAACGATTAAATTGTTTTCTTTTGTTTTATATTTAATTGTATTAATAAGTGATGACGTATTTAAATATTTTTACTGAGAAAAAATACAATCAAACAGATACAATTATTATCAGGAAGATCGTGTTACAAATTTTAGTTTAGCACTATCAAAAATATTTTTAATAATTTCTCGTGAAAATAATTAAATTTAGAGATTATGTTTAAAATCAAGGATCAAATTAATACAAAGGAGTTGTACAAGGTGAACGATCCTTTAAAGATATGATCAGATAAAAAGGAACGTACTACGTTGCAACGACTTATTGGGAACAGGGTGCGGCACTTTGCTTAGTTTCTGACTGGCCGCTCCCGTATTTTAAGGTTATGTTTATAACCAATGAACGAATTTACATTATATTTTAATAAAAAAAAAAATGATTTTTCATATTATCTAAATTATAATATTGATCTTGCTTATCATCTTAGATAATTTTATTTCATTTTTTTTTTATCATTTCGTGGGAATGTCTTTTCTAGGTTAGTTCAAACATAACGAAATGTTAGTCGAGAAGTTGAAAGTTGAAAGTAGAGCAGCAGTTGTTGACTGGCTGGTTAAAGAAAAAGTGAAAAGTTACGAACAACTTGTTTTTTTTTTCTTTCTTTTGAAATAAGAGAAAGGGAGAATAAAGGGAAAAGATCTAAAAAAAAAAAAAAAAATAAAAAAAATTCACTTTAAAGAGTCTTAAGAGTCTTAATGTTGAAGTAGAGTAGTAGTTCACTGTGCGATAAACCAAGGAAGAAAGAAATCCTGTAATTCTCTCTTCATTCCTTCAGACAAAAGTCAAATATTTTTCTTTGCATGAATCAATGACGTCATTCTATTTCCCTTCTACGCCGTCCCTTTTCTTATTTTCGAGTGCATCGTTCTTGAGAACAGCTGTTGTGTCGTCGTCAAACTTTCTTTCTTCTTCTTCTTCTTCTTCTTCTTCTTCAATAAAATAAAGAAAAATCGTGAACACGTGCGCATAAGATGAGTATGAGAGGGTGGGGGTGGGTGGGGGGGGGCTAGAAATAGATGAGATGAGATGAGATGAGATGAGATGAGATGAGAAAATAAGAGAAGAAAATTTCGTTTCCTAGGATATTCTTTTTCTTGACTAAGGTTTTCATACGATGAATGACTAAGACTTCAGTCTTAAAATTCATACGATTTTGTGAGTTGCACACTGGTGACTCAACTAAGAGACAGGGATAACGTGCCTTGGTTATTTTTGACCGTCGGCACAAAGAGGAAGAGAAGAACCCGACTTAGTTTTCCCCCCTTTGCCCTTCGAGTTATGAACGACGAAGTAAAGCATGCTTCTCTCTCCTTCTCCACTTCGTCCTCATCCCTAAAACTACTGCTGCACCCTGCAGCACCAACAGCAGCAGCGTGTAACTATGTACGTTCTTGATGATGGTGGTAGTGGCAACAGTTGCAGATTAATTTTGTAGTACCAAGAAGATGATGATGGTGATGGTGGTGGTGGTGGTGGTGGTTTTGGCGAGAAGCCACTATCGTCCTTGTTCTCTAAGAGAAACGTTGCTGTAACTTGGGTTCTTTCATACACCTTTCGTTGTACAGCACGAAAGCGGATCCTAGGAACACGTTGACTATAGTATATTTCCTTCTCTTCGTTCAAAGTCTCGATCCGATCAAGGTCGATCGATCTATCCTAATGGAAAACGACGTTGTAGTACTTCCTTTCTTCCTTGGAAGTACCTTAGAGGATAATGTATTCGATGGTATACTACAGCTCTTTGGTACCTCTCTCTCTCTCTCTCTCTTTCTCTCGAGAATTATTGAACGACTTTAGAAACTCGATACTGTTTAATGAAGTATAAAATGTATCCTGCCAAAAATTTGGGGTTTTTTTTTCTTTTCTTTTTTGGCCTCAGACCACCACTAGTCGACTAAGTAATCTTCTCTCTTTTGTTTTTTGATAAATCATTTTATTACAGTTTATTATAATTTTTGAAAGATTTGTTAACCATTTTATGCCTTTTTGTTTTTTGGTTTTAATTATTCATGTAAAGTACATTTAATTATGTGAGTGTGTAAGGTCCATTGTTTCTCTAGCAAACATATTTCAAACTTTTCTCTTGTAATATTTTTTATCTATTTTTTAATCTGTAATATTTATATTAATCTGGAAAATTACAACCTTAGAAGGGATATATAAACTATTTTCGAATTTACATACATACGAAAAATGTTAATTGAACACGTTTCTAACATAACCTACAAAAAGATGGGAAGATCGGAAAAATAATGGGGGAAATGAAAGATACAAAAAATGTCTGGAGAAGAAACAATTTTGTGTTTTTCTGTTTTGAATTCAAATAGAACGAAACTATCCTAAAATTATCCTCAAAAATAAAACAGATGTGTGCAGATAACACACTGTAGAAGTGAAAGCTTCAAAACTTTTGTACTCTTCCATTTCATTGGTTTTACGATTTCAAAATTAGCTTCGATTCTAAAAAAGTTTTCACTTAAAAAAAAAAAATAAAATAAAATAAAATAAATAATCGATCTAAAAACTAGAGATAAATAATTAAGCATCCTCTCGTTGTAGTACGTGTAACGAATTTCTTTCGATTTTTCTTTATTTCGTATTTCCTTTTTTTCTATTATATATATAGTAAGACGATACGTAGTTCAGCTTTAAGATGGCGAGTCACGAACCATCGAAAGGCTAGCTCGCCTTCTGAATCAAAATTGGCAAAGGAATCGACGATCTTATCTTGAAAAGATCGTGAATCGCACTCGATAAACTTAAGTCCTAATGACGAACGTTTAAAGCACGATAAAGTATGCGGTTCACGCTGCCCTAACCTCCCCATCCACCCACCCCCTGCTTCTTTCGCATTCTCCAAATTGAAGACGTCGTTGGGAATATTCTATTTGTTCTAAAGCTATTTGATTTTCATTCTAGTCTCGAGACGTTACGAAGGATCTAATACGTGTCGATGGAATCAAATAGAGAATCGATTTAAGAAGACTTTGATGAACGATCTTCGATGACTATAACGAGAAAATAATGATTTTTTTCTTTTTATTTTTTATATCTCGTATTTTATAATAATACTATGATGTACCAGTCATGAGTTGCTATGGTTTTGTTATAAAATATTGATTTTTATTATATTTCTAAATTATTTAATAAATTATAATGATAAATAAAATAATAATACACGAACAAATGTCAAAAGTAAGGTTAGTTACGCCATATGTAAATAATTGAATTGTAATACAGTGCCATCTATTAAAATTGTAGAGTACCTAAAGACTTTAATAACTTCTAAATAATTAAATTTTTGAATTAGCAATAAAAAATAAGAAATAATTGCTATAAAAATTATCTTCTATACTAATTTAACAACACACAAAATAATACTACAATTGCAATTGAATAAGTAAGATAATAATACAGGAAAAAATATAAAAAGTAAGGTTAGTTATGCCATATGTAAATCTGAAAAAAAATCCTGAAATAATTGAATTGTGATACAGAGCCATCTATTAAAATTTTAGAGTACCTAAAGATCTAGATAACCTCAAAATAATTAAAACTTTAAATTAGCAATTAAAATGATAAAATAATCGAAATAAAAATTATCCTATCGGTTCAGTTGTTTCGAAATTCATTAAAAATCAACAATGTGACACTGAATTTTGATATATAAAGAAGATTTTGGAATAATTGGGATTAATATTTTGGAAATATTTGATACAGTATCGTTTGAATAAAAGGAGAATTCCGGAAGCAATTTTTGCTAGTCTAACAGACGACGAAATTCTTTGACGGTGATAAATTAAGGATCCCTGGAAACAGACAGTAGTCGTCGCGTTCACACGTAAAAATAGTTCTTAAGCTTCTAAAGTTCGAAATAACAGATGCGAAGAAATGAGAGGAAAGAAATGTTAAAAGAACATTAAACCCTAAGAATTTAATTTTAAAGCAGTCCTTGAGCTTATTGAAAATATCCATTAATGAATACATAATTGTTTAGAATTTTGTCAATATTTTTATTAATTTAGAGAATTTTAATTCAAACTGTATTATAAATAACTTTAATTTTACAATTTAATTTTCTAAAAACAGATTTTAACTGTAATACTTAGGCAATCATCCTAACAACTATATAAATGGAAATTAAGTAAAATTACATTAACCAAAGTAAATCAGAGAAACAAGAAGTTTAATTTAATATTTATGTAATTAAGAGTTTCATTTGGAGTAATGTATTTGAAATTACTTAAAGTTACAATTACAAACCTAACCTTAAATTAAATATTACTATTATATATATATATATATATTTATAATACATTGTAGAGAAAAATAATATTTTTTTTTTTTTCAAGAGATATACATGATTGTTAAAATTATGAAATAAATATGGAAAACTTGAAAGTACTTGAACTTTTTCTAGAAAGGTGGTAACCGTGTTCATTCATACGAGAATACGTGGCATATGCAGTTAATAGTTAAAGTGAGTCAGAAAAGGGATAGGTAAGGGTAAATGCAGGTTAAAGAAACAAATCCTTAGTAGCAAACACGTGTGCAAAGGGGCGTATATATGGTAAAGCATTGAACCTAACAAAACCGCTAACATTCGTGGTAAGCATAAGTTCCTAGTTAGAGTTTCATAGTAAATTCTATATCTACAGAAAGTCACTAAAGAGAAGTCACTGTTAAATTTGGCAAATTTGCAAATGTCAGATCTTCGCAAAGTTTGATTTTACTTTGTCAATAAAACATTCGAATATACAAGTTGCAAATAACAATTTGATTTTATACTATGCGAAATATTGAACTTGTTTTTTATTTTTTTTTTTTTTTTTTATTGAAAATACAATGGATTTTTAATACGATTTGCAAAAGTTTTTCACAGAAGTAATAAATGATGACAATTTGTTAAAAGATGTTACGTCGTTCTATTATATCTTGTTAACAATTCTCTACGTACAAATTGAACGATCTATCGATCCTACGAATCCTACGTGTTTCGCATAAACGATCGTAGAAATAGTACAGTCGTCTCATAAATTTCAAATATCAACTTGTCAATCTGTTCTCTCGGTTATCATCGATTGTACGAGAATTTATTTTTTTCCTGTATCGATATTCCTCTGATAATACTTTTTTTTTTTTTAATCCACTCCCTACACATTTTTCTTCAATTTTCAAATATTTAAATATAAACGTATAATAAAAATTGATTGTGAATTTGTCGTTCAATAAAAATCATTCGATTAATAATCCTTTTTGTTCTCTCATAGAGTTTGTAATTTTATACGACCGTAAAAAAAAGAAAAAAAACAATTCAAAAATCTTGTTGGACAGGTAAAAGTGTTCTCGTGTGTCGTACCGATACCTACACCTAAATACGAAAGGAAAGATTCTTGAATTCGATATGACAGGTAACACCACCATGGGAGTTCAATGTTCGATCAATAGAACGTCGAACGGACACACGAGTATTCTCTCTCTCTTTTTTTTCCATACTTTCTATCCAGTTCATATCAATCACAAAATGGCGTGGATAGAATAAAATGAATTTTTATTGGTAGTAGACGTTAAAGCTTATAATAGAACGAATATAAAGTTGCAAAAGCACTCAAAAATGATTATTCATTTAAACAAAACAAAAAATATGACAAAAATTCTCTMTCTCTCTCTCTCTCTTTCTTTTGAAGATGAGTATGCTTTATGGTTAATTTCAGAATTTCTGGATGCCGCATTATCGTTGAGTACGACTAATATTTGTATGTGTATGAGTAACATAAAACGTATAGAAGATACTCTATGAAGTATGTGTAACTGAAAGTGAGAGAGAGAGAGAGAGAGAGAGAGAGGGTAGATTGTACATATACAAAACTACGTATGCATCTCTCAGTGAATGTGGTGCAAGAATTTCGTGGAACTCTCCATAGAGCGTTATGGCGGTTGCCACGGGAATGCCGGAAGTTAATTCGCGGAATGGTGGTGATAGTGATGGTGGTGGTGGTGGTGGTGGTGGTGCACGCGCTGACACTCCTTCTAGCCGCGAGATGAAATTACTTCTGCCTCGCATATGGGCGAACCACGGTTTACGAGAGAGACAAGGATAGAGATAGATAAAGAGAGAGAAAGTGTAAGTATATATATATGTGTGTGTGTGTGTATGTATGAGAGACTAGAGTCGTGCTTTTGGCCCCAACGTGCAAGCCCCATTATGCATCGCCATTATGCACCAACGTGTACGGGGTTCGAGACCAGGGGTCACGTCGACGGATAATTCGGTTAATTGTCGACCCACCAGTAGTAACAGCAAGCACATGGATAAAACACAAGCTAAATTCTCAAGCAACTCTCTCAACGAGTGAAAATTCAACGATCCTCTCTTATCATCGTTTATCATCAAATATATATTTTTTTCTTTTTTTTACTTTCAATGATCGTAATAATTTTACGATTTTTTTTTATATCGAAAACTAGGTCACGATTTGCTGTACTTTTGTTCATTTAATATAATTCTAAATTATTTTATAAATTATAAAAAGTAATGTAAATAATTGAATTGTAATACAACGTCATCTATTAAAAACTTACAATACCTAGAGAGACTTAGTAAAACTCTAAATAATATAATCTTTAAATTAGCAATAAAAAATACCAAATAATTGAGATAAAATCGATCCTATATATTAAGTTAACAACGCACAAAATAATACTATAATTGCAATAAAATAAATAAAATAATAATACATGAAAAAATATAAAAAGTAAGGTTAATTACGCCATATGTAAATCTGAAAGAAAAAAACCCTGAAATAATTGAATTGTAATATAGCGCCAACTATTGAAATTGTAGAGTATCTAAAGAACTAGATAACCTCTAAATAAATAAATCCTTTAAATTAGCAATAAAAAAACAATCTTATATTCTAAGTTGACAAAAATCACAGAAAATAAACAAAAATTTTATTAAAACCAGCTCAGAGTAATTTCGAAATTTATTGAAAACCAACAACGTAACACTGTATTTTTATATATACAGAAGATGTATCTTACACTTGAATCGTATAAGTTTAATTTAACATTCCTATTTTTAGTTATAACAAGTATACAACGAATTTATGTATCTCTTTAACAGCGTTGAAATATTGTTTACGTTGTTTCTTACATAGGGATTGGGTTATAGTTGCTATCTTTAGTGTTTTGGATACATTATGAGTATCTAACATAAGACTAAAAGCATAGCTACTGTAATTCTTGATAGATGTATTGTAATAGTATGAGATAGAAAGTTCTCTCCCTTTCCTCTCTTCCTCCTCCCTACCCTTTCTTCACCCCTACTTTTAAGTTTCTACACAGGAAGGATAGAGTAATTACTCCTCCCTGTCGAGATTACATTTTACTTGAACAGACCTAGCTATCGTCTTGGTTAAGATTAATGAAATGTCAGTGACTCGTGTTTCTAACAGTTACCATAGCACTTGGATTGTTATTATCAAGTATTTCTCTAGCTGCAACGATAATTTTAACTACGACTCTCATTTATTTTTTTTTTTTATTAAATATTATTTTACTTGATTGACAATACGCATGTATTGTAGAATGTTTTTGGTATTTTTTTAAAAATGGGTTTACTTTCCAGGGTTTAATTGTACATTTGTTATATTTTATGCATAGGTTTCTTTTGTTCTTTCTTTCTTTTATTTTTTAACAACTTGTAAATCAAATAAAAGTACTGGTATTTTATACATTTTGTTCTTTCACAAAATTTGACTGAAGATTTCCCTAGACGAATGATTATTTTTCTTACGTTCCTCTTTACGATTATCTACGTCACATAACAGGAAACAGAAATTTGAACAAAAAANTACATTTTGTTCTTTCACAAAATTTGACTGAAGATTTCCCTAGACGAATGATTATTTTTCTTACGTTCCTCTTTACGATTATCTACGTCACATAAAAAAAAAAAAACATAAAAAGTTTTTTACGAGTCGGTGTTCAGAAAGAGAATCCCCTAACTTGATGGGTCAGACGGTTATGGTTGACCTCCGAAAAAAAACGAAAGAGGGGAATTCCTAAGCAAGGTCGAAACTTTGTCTCGTATCTCATCTTTGAATAGCAGAAGAAAATGCACTCCTAGAGTTCATGAGAAACGAACAATGAACCTACTATTGCGCCAGTTGGTCGGAAGATATAAGAAACATAGATAAAAGGCTTGTTTAAAAAAAAAAAAAAAGATGGAAGAAAAAAACCATAACCCCTCGACGATAATGCGGAACGACACTTATCGAACGACAAAGCGTACCCGTATTCTTCGGAATTATCGCTTCTAATTAATCGGTTTGTAGAAGAAGAAGAAGAAGAAGGAGAAGAAGCAGAAGAAGGGTTTTAACTAACGAGATGAGAAGTGTGAGAGTACCAACAAAACAAAACAAAAATAAAAAGAAAAATCATCACACGAAAAAGTTTCGTGCTGCTTTCATCGGCATCCTTTTCTAATTATCGAATATACAAATGTAAATATTATCTGACGAGTTTTGATAAAAATATAAATGAAACACAAATTGAAATTCAATAATTCAGTTAGTTTTAATGAACTGTTCAAAGGACAATTATTTTTTTGTTGATTACGCAAACGTTTTGATTTATAACAATTGTAAATAATCACGTAACACTTCAATTCGTATGAATTGTCATAACTAAAAGATAAAAAACCAAATCGATATATCGGATGATTAATTCTCGTAATTCTTATTATTTTTGAAATGTTATAAACGTAGTAGCCTAGTTATGAAATCTCTCATTTTGATTACATCGAACAAAATGATTGCTTTCTTTGTGAATTGGTTTTCCACTTACGAGAAGAAATGATCCGTTGGTTAAAATTATCCTACACGCGATATTACGTGTCGCATTACGCATAATGAAAAAAGATAAGGAAAAGTATGCCAATGATAACAAAAAAAAAAAAAAAAAAAAAAATTAAAAAAACACAACGAGTTGTACGTCGCGTTTTGACGTTTACAATTTATGAATTTAAATACGTTATTATCTACAAAACAATTTTTGCAATAATAATCATTGTTTCAATATTCTTAAATACATTTTTTTATTACATAAATTCAATCATCGATTGAAATATAAAAATGTCAAGAATTAATTGTAAGAGAAAATGATGCGAGTGAAATTAAGATTATTCATTTGCAAGGAATTTTTGTGGTGTAGAAAAAAAGAAAAATTAACATTGAAAAACAATCATCGTCCATAGGTGAAGAAGATAATCCTATTTCCTGCATGATTAATATTTCCATGCAGTACTTATACTTTAGAAAAAAAAAAAACCCAGAAACAGATTACGAAAAGAAATATATTGAAAGATGCACTCAATGAACAGAGAGAGAGAGAGAGAGAGAGAAAGAGAGAATGTATTAAGTGTGAAAGAGAAGAGAAGTGGTTGAGTATGATGATTCGACACGTCGTTAACCTCTTAGGCACGACTGAATGTTGCATGAGACTGTCTCTGTGTACAGCAGGGTTTAACAAGAATTACGTGTAAACGATAAAAGTACGATGTGTGACGAATAATGGCTGTTATATTTTAAATTGTAATTTTATTACATTAACTTAAACAATTTACTTTAATAATTAATAATAAAATTAGATATAATATATTTTAAAAGATGTTAATCCGCTACGCGCCACTATAATAGCTTGCGTCTTATTGGAAGATAGCATTCGGGAAATCCCCTATAGTTGCGCTTCCTACTGGAAGATGGCATTCGCAAAAGCCACTATAATGGCGCTCGTAGTACTGAAAGGATGGCATTAGCAAAATCCCCTATAGTTGCGCGTCGTACGAAAAGATGGCATTCACAAAAACCATTATAGTGGCGAGCGTCATATTGGAAGACGATATTCGGGAAAGCCTCTATAGTTGCATATCCTACTGGAAGAATGGCATTCGCAAAAGCCACTATAATGGCACGGTGGTGTTTAAAATGTTAAATCGGTAAACCTAAGTTGCCTATTTCCACTACCACATAATCAACATATGCAATAGTTACCTATATACCTGATCATGACACATACTAACGAAGAAAACTCATGAACACATGCCTAGTAAAAGCAACAGCAGCAACAGCAGGATAGAAAACGAGATGCATCCGCATAGTAGACACGGTGGTTTTCACTCTCTCATTCACATGCGCACGCGTGTGTGGCCAATCGCGATAACTCGAGTGTACTCGCGGGGTGTTACGAGAAGAGAAGAGAAGAGAAGAGAAGAGAAGAGAAGAGAAGAGAAGAGAATTATCGTTGGGAATGAACGAAGCAGGATGTCGACTATATCTACACGCCCCCGAGCGAATTCTCCAGACAAAGCGAGCAAACCGCAATCGGCCTAGATGAGAAAGAGAGAGAGAGAGAGAGAGAGAGAGATGAGAGAGAGAGAGAGTGTGAGTATGTGTGCGTGTATTGTGCAGCCGCTGCCCGTCCTAAAATAATTTATCTCTCCGTTGGGATACATTCTGTAGCCGAGAGTGATAATGGCATGTAGTTCTCTCTTTCTCTCTCACTCTCGTACGCACGCGTATTACATAGAAACCACTTTTAATCCTCTACCCACCCTCACCCCTCAACTCTTTCTGTTTCTTTCTTTCTCATTCTATGTAATCTCGATCGAACGATCTACGTTTATTGGATTATCAAAGTTATCGAACATAATACAGATTGATAATAATCTAGGAAAGATATACAAGATTTTCTATGATACATTTTATATCCTATTCTAGAATAATACGATAGTGTAGAACCATTAGAAAATCGTCAAATTTTTGAATAGTAGTGTGAGAGTATTTCCAAAAAAAAGGAAAATGACCGAAACCAATAACGTTACTACTAACGTATATGCCTCCTATTTTTTATTCATTCCATCTATCCATACGTCCATTTATCTATCGATCTACATCTCTTTGTATTTACTCGTCCGTGTATATTCAAGCTTGAAAAACCATTTTAAATTTCGGAGAAAAAATATCAAAGCAACCTCCAGGCACCCTGCGCATTTTACTCTACTCTGAAAAAAAAACCCCCTATTCGGATCAACAACTTCGAATATGCAACTAGTATTAAAGCGTAATCATCGATTCGATCTAATAGAATATGTCAATGGGTGGTCGGTTCATTCATCAAGGAAGAGAGAGAGGGCGGGGGGAGGGGAGGAAAGGATTACAAGTTTTCAAATATTTTTTATAAATCTACCTTTTTTGTCGAATGAGAAAAATGAAACTGATGAACAGGTTTGATAAAAGTATAACTTTAAAAGTTATCAATAATAATAATAATAATAATTATTATTATTATTATTTATTCTATTTTTGTGAGTTTTTTTTTTTTATAAATGGGACTCATTTCTTTTTTTTTTGTTTAAATGTAAATACGTAATTTGGCTTAGGATTGTCCCAGTTATTTATATATACATGTCATGTAAAATAATTTCGATTCTACGAACTGTAATTGAGGGATAGGGGGGTGAGGATGATCGTAACTGTCAATTAGGTTACTTGACTGAACCTTTTCTCTTACGTTTGACCACTCTTATCGAATTTTAACAGTTCGTAGAATTCATATTTTATGTTTCAACGTATATGTTGAATTTTATTCGATAAAAATATGTCGATAACGTGAGATGCCAATAAATAAAATGGATAGTTGAACGAAATAAAAAAAAAAAAAAAAAGAAGAAATAAATAAATAAAAAGATCGATAATAATTCTTAGCACGTGCATGAACAACATTTACTTTATCGTATAGCACTTGCTAATACTTTTAAAACCCGCATGATTATACCATGAATAAACATGGTTAATAAATACATGGGTAACACCAACCAGAGATTCGTTCATCGTCATCGTCATCGTCACAGTCGTTGTCGTTGTCGCTGTCGTTGTCGGAGAAGAAGTAGAAGAAGTAGAAGAAGATGAACATAATTCGTTGAAAGGGGCCTATTGTGAATAAATTGAATCGAAAGATCGGAACGTTCATGGACAAGATGGATGAACTCGAATGAGCTCGACGAACGTGTACGAGCGTGAACGACAAAGAGAAACACGACACAGTGGGAGCATTTTGTGCTCACGAAATTCCCACCACAAAACCCCCATACCATTCAGCATATATGTATGCTATTCCCCTTCCCTTCTCCACCCCCTTTTGGAAGACCTCGTAAAAGAGAATGAGAAAGAGAGAGAGAGAGAGAGAGAGAGAGAGAGAGAGACCATCAATTTATTAATCCAACTAAAACGTCATCGGCAAAGGAAGGATCCTGTTTTTGAGGTGTGGTCGTACATATATATATATATATATATAT
>NW_015149027.1:656208-690492 GCF_001465965.1 Polistes dominula | reverse complement strand
CAATACGTATAAATGTCAAACTGTTGTTATTTCGATTGCTTTTCTATGTTTCATGGTGATTATCATCGAGAACGTTGTTGAATTCGTTAAAAAAAAAAAAAAAAAAAATAAAATAAAAATAGAAAGAAACAAAGTTGTTAAAGTCAGCATTGGTTTTGTTTTTTCTTTTTCATGATGTATCTGAGTATAAAAGTTAAACTACGGTGTATGGTAATTTCTAATGAGTATTGTTTTTTTTTTTTTGTTAAAATTATTAATTATCATGTAATTTTTCTTCTCGCATAAATTTTAAGGTCGATGACCGTGAGTGTGTAACGGTAAATACGAAAGGATGAAATTAAATCGTGGTTGCCAAGCCAAGCCAAGTCGACTGGCGTTTGCCTTCGGGTTTGATCGTAAAATCTTATGGTTGGTAGCTGTATTCTACGTAGAATAACGTATGCACGTAGATTATAATAGTTTCCTTTTATTTCAACGATATTAGAATACTTTAAATTGATGGAAGAATGAAAGTAACAAAGGTACAATCGTATGAACGTAATTTACTAACCATAAATACAATTGAAAAAAATAAAAGAAAGGTATTATATACAGTTAACTTGGTAACGAATGATATTACAACCCGTCTGTAACTCTCCTATGGTTATTTTAAAACATATGTGTGACGATGAACCCTTCAAGCGGAAGTTACACGCGCAGGAAGTTGCCTAGGTTCAACCGAATGCATAAGAACGATTTTGAGGGCCCTATCATTTCGTTGTGATCATTTTATATGTTTTCAAGTTGATGATTATCTTTTTATTAGCATGAAACGAGTTAAAAATTAATTAACGTTCTAAAATATTTTCTATTTAATTCTTACTTTTATATAGTAATTTCTTTTTTGTTTTTGTTTTTGAAATTCTTTTTATTTTGTGTGATTTTTTTTTTTTAACTTAGTATATAAGTTTTTATAGCAAATATTTTTATGTTGTATTGTTAATTTAAATATTTCATTATTTAGAGATTATCTAGGGGTCTTTAGGTACTATAATTTTTCAATAGATGACGGTGTATTACAATTCAATTATTTACATATGGCATAACTAACCTTACAAATTTACAATTATTTTATCTATTATTCGATAAAATGATCTTATACGATATATTTATTATTTAAGGGTTATCTAGGTCTTTAGGTTCTATAATTTTTCAATAGATGACGGTGTATTACAATTCAATTATTTGGATAATTAAATATGACAAAACTAACTTTACTTTTTATATTTTTTCGAATACTATTATTTTGTGTGTTGTTATAATTTAATAAATAATTTAGAATTATAATTATTCAATCAACATTTTATAACAAAGCCACAGCAACACGTATATACATTTATATATATGTCTAAAATATATATGTGTCTAGAAATGGTGAGACTAAAAGAGAGAGAGAGAGAGAGAGAGAATGATGACAGTGTGACGAGGCTGTAAATGGAATTAACAACGTTTGGACGATAAGTGACGTAGTCGCTAGATCTGATTCGATTAGGAAGTATATTTTTCGTTTGACGAGCAAACGGAGTCAATGGACTGACCGCGTTTTTCAAAGGCAACGCCTTATGGTGTCACTAACGTTCAAAATTATGAACAAAAAAAAAACAACAAATTATAAAAAAAAAAACTCCTTCATTGTAAAAAAAACATTTCTTTTCCTTTGTATAAACAGAGGACAAATATATTAGTCGTAAATCCAATAAAAAGAACATACACACACAAAAAGAAATACGTGGAATAATTAGAAAGAGACAGGAAGGGAAAACTATTGTCAAGGACACACTTATGATTCCCCCTTTTTTACGAATAAAACCCAGTTCATTTTCAACCCACGCGAAAATCGTATATGGAGTTGTTTTGGACGGAATGGGGGGAAAAAAAAAAAAACCAGGATTCTGCAATCCGCATTGCTAACTCACACGAATTGCGGACACCGTACACACTTTGTCGACTCTGTTAATTAATCAGAATGATTTATCGAAGAGGAATTTCCAATGTTGCATATGTGTGTGTGTGTATATATATGTGTGTATAGAATCGTTAGAGACGTGAGAAATAATTTCTCTTCGAACGTGAATTTTCAACATGATTCCACGGGTGTTCGGTGGTCATGTGATGTACGCCGCTTAAATTCTCGACTTGGTTGCGCGCGGGCGCATATATACGCTTTCAAAGGAACGAACGAACATGTTAGGTACTCTCGTTGCTATCGTATCTATGTATGTATGTATGTATGTATGTATGTATGTATGTATGCAGGTCAGAGAGATGGTTAGAATGATAGGAGATAGACCAGTCCAGTTTGCAGTCAAGAAGCGTGGCGTTGATATACACATACACATACATATATTCATTTATACATATGTAGAAACACGTGAACTCTCTCAGAGTCTGTGACCTCGGAAAACGAGACACTTCTTTTTAACTTAACGCGTCACGCGTTGTTTTAATTAACTCACGTAATCTATTTACCTTCCCTTCCTTATGTGATAAAAGTATTACATAGTACATTATGTATATGTATATATACCTATATTTATTTATTTTCAGAATCGACATGTAAAACGAAAAATGCGGATAAAAGAGAGGAAGAATTATGCGAATAAAGAGATAAAGATTCGTGATATTTACCAGGTTTCCAACTCTCACATAAGCGTGAGGTTATTTTATCCTTTTTGTTTAAGTTTATACATAAAATCGACTTGCATTTACATTTACACAAATGTATAAATTCGTTCCCTTGTTTAGACGTTAATACCTAGATGTATGTACGTTTATCGTGGATTATGATGTTTAACTGCGTTAAAACTCGTTCTTTGTGTATTTCTGCTAACACGTATTTCCCGCCATAATTCGTTGGACCAATGATTTATATTCTAATTCCCCTTGAAACATGATCCTCATGTCCGATTTTGTAAAATTTCATCGTTGAGTATTACAACGATCTTTTTTCTCCTTTTTTGTATTTAGAAAAAAAAAAAATAAATATGAATGAAAGGTAACAAAAGATAACCTCTTTGTGAAATGTAATGAACTTAAATAAATTGAACTTTAAATATATTTGAATTTCTCGTTATGATCATCATCATTAATTTTTATTTAAAAAAAAAAAATACAACAAAGTTACTCTACGTTGAAAATATTTACTCGAAGGACATTCCCTTGCATACTTCCAAGAAAGGAGGACTAATGTTAAGATATTCAAATGACGAAAGTTAAGTGCATCGCGTGGCGCATACGCAAGAGTTTCCTTCGTAAGTCAAAGTAGGCGTCGAGAAACTTGCAAAGCTTCTCGTCGACAATATTACTACAGATCCTTTCATGTTTAATCCTCTAAAACTAACAAGAGAGAGAGAGAGAGAGAGAGAGAGAAAGAGGCACACAGAGAGAAAGAAAGAAAGAGTTACGCTTATTTTTGATTCCTTTAGTGAACGATTAAAATGGAAGGAAGAGATTATTTTCTTTTTCGCGTGTTCGTTAGAGACACGTTAAAAATAGTTCACGAAACGTTCAAGCATCGCTTTGTGTCGGTCTAACGAGAAAACCCTTTTCATTTTTTACATTTCGAAAACAACTACGATGATATTTTTATTTTATAAAACGTTAATAATCAATGAAGTATTGGTTATGTTCAATGTCACGTATTTTGAAACAAAGGAATAATTAGGAAACATCAAAAAATGGGAATGAATATTATTTTCTAATAGAAAATGTATTTTGTTAGTTGGTATTATTGTACAAACGGATTATCGAAATTATATTTTTGTTTGTTTTTTTTTTTCACCTGATCGTTAGTGAACACGCATTTGACGTTAATCCAACTATGTGCTTTGACGGTGCAATTGCATCCGTCCATGGCGCATATCCCTGGCGCACTTTCGGCTAAACACAATGCTACATAGGAGCACAGTAGAACCACCACAGATATCATTGCACTGTGATTATTATTATTATTATTATTATTATTATTACTATTATTATTATTACTATTATTATTACACTTTGACCAACCAAATGCACCGAACACACTACATTTTCCACTCATTTTCATTATTATATTTTGACCACAAAGAATACAACGATGTTTTCCCTTCTTTTCTTCTTCCTACGTTCATCCAATAATAATAATAACAACAACAACAACAACAACAACAATAACAACAACATCAACAACGAGAGTAGAATCGAATATACGTCAGTTCATTGAACCAACTGGCCGATCATCGTCGTCCTTGATCGGACGGTCTAAAACTTTCATCGATTCTATCATAGCTCGTTTAAATTATGACCAAGAATAATGATTGGTTGATAGGATCATTTTTTTTGAATTGATCGCATTTTAATCGATTGCATTCGATAGATCAAACCCAATCAATTAATTAGAAAATATTCTATCCATTGATTCTTTTGTTGTTGTTGATTTAATGATCCTTTTAATTCCAATAAATTATTAATTTTGCTAACACGAGTAATGTTAGTTTGGGGAAGGATGGATAAACAACAAGATTTCTTGGTCGGATTTGGTAGGATGGGTGATTTTAAAGTTAGGCACGCACGAGGCCCGGTTCGTTTGCGAAGAGGCAGGCTAACTAAAGACCAGCTGACGCGATCATGACGGAGGTTGCTTTGAAACTGTGGTCGGTGGCATGCACGATCGGTGTCTACTCCCCCCACCTAGAAACCCGTGTGCCTTGCCTGTTACTCTTCTCTTCATATCTCTGTCTTCGTCTTTGTGTCATTGCCTTTAGTCTGTCTGTGTACGTATAGGTATATGTATGTATGTCTATCTTTCTTTCTTTCTCGTTTTCTTTGTCGTACAACTCTCTCTCCCGTGCCTTCAGGGAGAGCCTTTTAAAAGATAAAAGACCCTACGAGATACTTGAGAAGTAGAAAGAGGTTGCCCCTTTACACAGGTTTCGTGTCACGACTTCTTTCGAGACTCGTTTGTAGATGGGGAACGTTTATGGTATCCTAAGGGAACTCTGAATGTTTTATCGAAATCGACCCTGACCAAGTTTACAAACTTAATCTATTGTATTTTCTGTCTGAAAGAAAGAAAGTATCAACGA
Source organism: Polistes dominula (assembly GCF_001465965.1). The sequence goes on along the minus strand of NW_015149027.1, from coordinate 685,387 downwards.
CATGTGTATTCTACGTAATTCGTTTACATGTTATGCGTATGTAGGTACATCAATGCAACATGTATTGTCTAAAAAGGTTTTTCAGATACCATCGAACTATTTTTGTTGTTTCAAGTTAATTCCCAATGTAATTGCAAAAACAAAAAGCAGATTAAAACAAGACCGTATGAACTATGTACGGTTATTTCTAACCTAACATCTTCGTCTATGGTATTTCTCTAAAACGTTTTACCTTTCATATCTCTTCCCTTTATGAGGAGAAACCTGACCATTTAATTTCCCATGAGAAATTGCGCGTGTCCGTACTTCAACTATCCCAACTCCTCTTTTCATGTCTCTACGACACACGTGTGGAACTTCCATTCATTCATAACGTGCTTCTCAAACTGGGAAGCACCTGATGCTATTTGAAGTGGCCATTTTCGAAATGGCCACGTGCTGACCATACGTCAGCCAGCTGGAGGAATCAGAGAGAGAGCGAGAGAGAGTGAAATACAACCAACCTTAAAGCCGCACAGTCAATTTTGAACTATCGATCGTTGAATCGCACGTCCTCGTCAGGTTTACCTACCAAAAGCTTTTCACGTTTAGATCATCGATCTGATGTTACTCGCATATTACTTTGAAGGAACGCGAAATAAAATTTTGTCATAGGATCCTAGTTCCCTAAGGTTATTTGTTATGATCGCTCATGGCAAACTACGTGCTTTGGATGTTACTTTAATTTAAAAATGTAACCAATTCATATTATAAACATTTTAATCTCTTATTTTTATATTTAAAATTCCAAATACAATTATATATCTATTTGAAGATTAATTTGAAGATTAAGATATGAAAATTAGATGAAAAAAAATAGGTCTTCAAATTTCTCTGATTTGTTTTCGATTTGAAGAATTGACGAGAAATAAATCGAAGAATTCACGAAAGCTGACAGTAATCTAAGTCTAAAGGGTACTAAGTGAGCGACAGTTTGAGGCTGCCGAGAAGAGAATTGCGATGTGATTACACCTTATTAGGGATGAGTCGATCGTTCGTCAGGGGAAGCAGCGATTGTCTGGCTGTTAGAAGAGCATCGTACTCGGTTCGGTGTGATCTACCCAAGCGAGTTCATCCGCTAGTACCAATTAAGGATATCGCGAGTCTGAAACTTGTTCTAACGAACCTGTTACCTGAATTCATTCGTCAATTTCATCCAACTTCTTTTCGTTTCATTTCATTGACTCAAATTGATCACCCCACCCCACAATCTAATTTTCATTATTTTCTAAAAAGTTGTCTCAGAAATTATCACTGCAAACCACAAACAAATCATAATCGGTTTTTTTTCTTTGTTTGATTTCAGTTGTCACTCAAACGAACGACTTTTCTTAAGAGACTTCGTTTCTTGTTCAACCGGCACGAGTGGTGGTAGATTGGCGAGATGGCTTCAACCGGACAGCTTCGTGGATCCATCCCAATGCGAGGCTCTTTATTCCAGAGAGGAAATGAGATGCGGATGGCCCGCTATTGTAACCATACTCACCAGGGACCAATACGGCGAGATTGTGCACGTGCCTGGTTTAAAGGTGAAAAGCAATTTTCAATAATTCATGATCCTAACCCACTTTACACCACATTGCTGTTTGTCGTGAAATCTTTTGCTTCTTATTTAAAACAACGTAACAACAGTTCTTTTTTTTTTGTATTAAATATTTTGGTTAGGTCGAAGTAAAAGCAATTCCCATCGACAAAATGGATATAACTGGTACAGATCAAGGAAGAAAAATTCGTCGAGTTTCTCAATCCGATCCATTAACCTTCGGTGGTCATCCACAACCAAATTTGGATGTACCATACGAGGCCACAATCAGCAATAAGATGTGTTTTTATTCGATTACCATGATGAAGGCCTACGAAAATTATTCCTTCGAAGAATTAAGATTCATGTCACCTACTTTTAAAAGATCCAGTGAGAGTATGTTAGTAAGACCAAATAATGACGGTAGTTACAGTGCTACCTGGACACCTTGTTCAGTTGGTTGGTATTCTTTAATGATTACCGTTGATGGTTACAATATGGAAGATGTGAGTTGAATCACCTTTTTTTTTTAAGATTCTTTGTTCTTTCGTACAAAATTATTGACGATTATTTTCTTTAGAATTACAAGGTTGAAGTGAAGGAACCTCCTCAAGGTATGCAGCCACCGGCTCAAAATATCGTGAAGAAACACCAGCAACAACCGAGCAGAGTTAGAAAGTTTGTTTCTAAAAATAGTGCCGGATTGAGAATCAGGGCCCATCCTTCTTTGCAGAGCGAGCAAATAGGTTCAATTCCTATCAATGGTACCATATCGTTTATAGACGAGGTAAATCTTTTTTAAACCGTAGTTGCTATTGTTGAAAGTACTTTTAAACATTTCTTTCGATTACAATTTCCTATTGATTAGGTACACAACGACGACGGTGTATGGCTGCGATTGAGCGCAGAGACCATAAAAGATTATTGTAGTAGCGCTCAATTGGGTGCTTGGTGTCTGCAGTACAATCAACATCTAGGAAAAACCTTATTACTTCCAGTAGAGGAACCTAAATCGATTTTAGATCAGGTCATAAAAGAGACCATTCTTCGGAAGAGAGTAGATTCTGGGGAAGAGTAAGTAGACTTTTATATTTTTCTTTCGATAATTCGATTTAACACGTACTTTAACGTACGTGTGTTTGTGTTCTCGTTTTCAGCAAGAGGCAGTCAGTACGTCTGGCGGGTGGTAAAAACATGGTCGTTGTTAAATGCGGAGCCTCGGGACACAATATTCGTAGCAAACCCAGTTTAAAGGCTGCACCAGTAGGAATGTTGGCTTTTGGAAATACAGTAACAATTTTGGAATACGTTAGTATCATGATTATTTAAAACCAAAACAACAAAAAAATGAAAATATGATACTATAAATTTGATCATTCTCATTAAACATTTCACAGTTCACGAATAACGAGGGTGCTTGGGCTCGTATCGATGATGAATCAGCTTCTAAATATTGCTTCGACAAAAATCGTTGTATCGATAGTGAAGTTTGGTCTCTAGCAATTAATAAACACGGAGTGGAATACATGAAGTTCGAGCAAGAACCAGAATCCGATCCAGTTGAAAAGAAAATAGCATTACCCGATCAATCTGTTACGTTGAAAGATCAGAAGACCAACAAAGGATTTGATTTTTCCGTACCATCCGTGAGTCACGAAGGTTTCAATTTTACAACTCAAAATTTTACACCAGGTACAGGAGAGTCTGGCGAAAATAGCAACACGAATCCTTTTGTTTTTGGTTCATACAATCAACATGATTCACCAGGTATTTTTACGTTTATCAATAATGAAACGGGAATCGTTATTTTATTTCTGAGATTGATTTTTTTTTTTACAGGTAGCGAAAAATTTGCATTAGACAAGACAGACGTCTCGCCGAAGTTTTCTAAAGCGCACTCGAAAGAAAGGGTCGTTAAGGAACGGGAAAGGGAAGGAGGCGGAAAGTTCAGCGTTTTGCAGAAATGGTTGAGAGGAGACGACAAAAGTCACGCCGAGAAAAAAAGTTCTCCAGGCAGGTAAGTGGAAAAAATCTTCTCTCAATCACATTTAAAAAAAAAAAAGATAAACAAATTTATAAAAGTTAGTTGAACAAATATTAACGAAGAGTTTATATTCTCCAGAGATTTCTCAGAATTCGTTGGAGTATCCGTGAAGGAATTAGTTAAAGCAATGGGCGAGAGTCGTGCTAATGGAAATGGAGCAACACCACCGGAAACACCAAGGAGAATGTCAAGAAGCTCATCACCAAAGAATCCCCAAGGTGGGTCACCACGATTTCAAAGCCCATCCTCTAGTCCGGTTCCGATACCCGGTACGTATTAAATATCAGTTACCTGTTCAAAGGATTAACTACTGCCCTACTATCTCTGCCATATTATTCTGTAAATTCACACATCACTTTTATTATTTCATTTTCTTCCATGGCATTCCTGTAAAAATGGAATTTTTTCAGATCCTGAGAAATTCGGTTCTCAGACTTGTAAGATCATTTAGTATTACTTGGGTATTTTTGTATTGCATATAAAGCTTTTATTATCAAAATATACATAGAGAGTCTAGCACCTACAAATCAAAAGTGCTAGTTTCTATGTCCTTTTTTTTTTCAAAGTATATTATTTTCAATTAGTAGATGTATCCAATATTTGACGTTTGTCTTAGCTGAACCTGGCCAACAACCAGCTGGTTTTGGTAATCATCTACATATAACTGCTGCTAGTGCCCCTGTATCAGGTATTGAATCCTTCTTTTAATTTGCTCGTTAACATTTTTATAATATTAATAATAATAGTAATTAAAATATTCCTTATTTATTATTTAACCTATTATTTTGTTTCTTTGTGTATTAAAGCATGAAAGTAGATATGAATGATTTGTTTGTTATTCATTTTGATACCTTGCTACTTTGTTCATTTTGTAGTAACCATATCATAATTGCAAATGAAGTTAATAAACTTGTTTGTATAAAATACTTGACACATCACAATACATTCATCAATTAATACAAAATTACCAGGTGGGAAGTGTTTGGTAGCAGGGGGGGACAGTGTTAGCAGCAGCCCAGTGCTCTGCGGCTCACTCAGAAGTGTTGGCTTATCACCCTTAGGTAAGAATACCAACCACAACATTCATACTCAATTCAACTCTACACGAAAATGACATAAGTGTTGTGTTGACTAAGAACCTTGGATGTTGCATTCATTCCATTATCATTGAAATCATTACATTTCAATTATACATTTGTTGCAAATTAATCAGAAATAATTGAAATCATTTTGTTTGTAAAAAAAAGTGTCTTGCACGAATTTTATTAATTTTGTACAATGATACGTGGAAAAACTGGTATTGTCTTGTAATAATATTACTATGTCATTGTCCATGGTTTTTTGAATGTTTATAAAGGTGAGATAATGATAACATAATATAATAATAATAATTATTACAGGTATTATGATTATTGTAAAAAAACACGATGACATTAAATGTTCTTTTTCGTAAAGTCTCAGGTGGAATGATTGATAGTATTACGTCCCAACGAAGAGGATCAACTCAAAGCGATACAAGTGCTTTGGTTAGCAGTCTAACTCAAGATCCTTCTCAGTCACCTAACGGAATTAGTACTACAGCAAATACACGTGACCTTTCACCTAGTCCAAGTTGCAGTTCTTTACACATGAGATCAGAAGGCAGTATAGCAACACCACCTGACACCCCAAGAAAAGATGGCGCGGTAAGATTGTATTCCTTTATCTTACAATAAACCAAATCAAGAAACAACTAATATTCATTTGATATTTTTTGTAGAATTCTCAAGACAGTCCACGTAAAGTATCCCAAGCACAAACACAAACGAGTCCAGAAAGCGCAACCACCGCTATGAAGGGACACTTTAGCATTGGATCATCTGGAACAAAAGACGAACGTCATTCACCAAAATTAAATAAAAGAGATCATACGAAAGTAGTGAAGATTAGAGCTAAACGAGCAATGTCACCAGCCAATACAAATCAATTACCAAATCCGTCACGTGCATTAAATCTGAGTAAAGATAAAGTTAAGGAAGCTATTAGTCCTTCAGTAGCTGAATGTTTAAGAGCAGTATTTGCTGCATTTCTATGGCACGAAGGTATAGTTCACGATGCAATGGCATGTGCAAGTTTCCTTAAATTTCATCCAACGTTACCTAAACAAGGAGCCGTCGTTGTTACAAGACAACCATTGGTACAACCTAATGACAAGGAGAAACAAGAACAAAAGGCTAGGCAAAGACATTCCGTGGAAGTAACAAATGCTGGAAATTACTTGCATATACAAGCTAGTACCTTGGAAACTTTAACTCGTTCAGCTGCAAATGCAAATGCTAATCGAAGTAGAAAGAAACAAGAAGTGACTATTAAAGAAGAAATACAATCAGGTGGTAAACTCGATTCCCTTCCAGAATTTCATACGGTTGCTGTTCTACCACCGGCCTTGAAGAGTTTAGTATTCCTCTGGGAAGAACTTAGTACGAATTGTTTACAAGCGGTCGAGCAACAATCTGTTTTACCAAGTCCAATATCTCAGATACAGACGATGAAACTAGCAAAGTGTCCAGCACCTGAAAAACGTCCGAGAGAAGATAAAGTGAAAGATAATAAAGATAAGAAAAGTAGCAGAAAGAAAAAAGAATGGAAACCTGTTGGAAAGTCTAATGCATCTGAAAGTCTTGGTACTGGTATAGAATGTGAAACTATTTGTGAACTTTGTGGATTGATGTTTCCTCATCCAGTGACATATCATATGAAAATGGTACACCCAGGTTGTGGTTGGAGTGCAGGTGGTAAGGGATATAAAAGTGATGGTAATTATTGTGTCGGATGGGCAGGTAATTGTGGTGACGGCGGTGTAGGCGGTTATTCATGGTATTTGATATGTGACACGTGTCGGGAAAAATATTTAACAGTGAGAAAAAATAAATTAGCTAAAAATTTTATTACGGGATTATCAAAGAGTAAAACTAACGACAGCAAACCAGTATCACCGATTACTAGTCCCAATGGGTTTGATACACACATTATTATGAAAAATAATGCCATGTTTCTTTTGGACTTGGCCAGTGCGTCCGGTTTAAGCATTCCAAAACAACAGAGACGACCGTCTCAAACTTTATCCTCCGTAGCAGAAAATTACAGTCCCCCAGAAGCAGCTGGTCCATTTCCACCAACGGGTCCGTTTCAATGTTTGCAAGCTTTGGGAATTCACAATTCTCAAACTCACGATGAGAGATACTACGAGGAAACTTTAAGACGACAAAATGGTCAGCAAAATCTTTATGAAGGAACTGTCGGAATGTTTAACACCACAAATGGCAGAGTAAGTTAAATTATATTACTGTGACATGTTTTGTTTTTTAATCATTAATTATACAATTTCCAGCCATTATCCGAGTGTCCCGTGAGCGAAAGTGACAATGAAAGTGGAAAAAATCGAGGAACATTCCATAGATCTGTATCAATGTCTACAGGTGCACCATGGGCTAGAAATAGTAACGATGGAAGAATCGTAATGATGCGTAAACGAAACTATAGCGGCGGTGAAATGAGCAATGGTGATACCTTTAGATATATCTCATTTAAATTAATCATATTATTATTTAGAATAAATATTTTATCGATTTATTTGTATATTACAGATGCTGGTTCATCACTATTATGTTATCCATCAGCTGCTCTTCAAAAATTAGTTCCATCTATGGATCAATCCGCAATAGTTTCTACAAGTCAAGCAGAAACAGCTAATAACGATCGAATAGAAATTCTCATGAGACCAGTTATGTTATTTGTTCTTATGCAACACAATTTACAACATTTACAGATAGCGATGAAACAAGCTTTGCGACGTGCTGCGTGTAGAGTTTATGCAATGCAAGCTTTAAATTGGTTATTACGTAGCGTAACTCAACCAATTTGTTTACATGATTTACTTTGGTGGTTCGTTTCCTCGCTTACACCTGTAGCATCTACTGATACTTCAGAACAAACAGAGGAAGATAATAAAATGGAAAAGAAAGATGATCATGTACGTATATTAATTTGTCAATTAACATTATTTTAAAAGGAAAAATATTTACTGAATGTTTTTCTTAATTTAAGGATATGGCAGGTACGCGTGAACATCCTTTGGGTGACTTATTGATAGCAGGTGAAGCTGTTAATCCTTTGCCAACAGCATTTCATACTTTATTGCAAACTATTGCTGATTTAATGCTTTTACCACCGCCAGGTATCTTTCTAATATCAAAAATGTTTCTATTTTTTGAATGTGCTTTATATTATAATCAAAACAATTTACAGGTTCACCATTACAACATGCTGCTATTAGATGTTGGTCGATTAGATTTACACCAGCCGATCATATGTTTCTTCATAGAAGTCACGTTTTTAGTAACATCAGTAAAATTTTGTCAAGATCTGAAGAAGAGGAAGATGTTAATATGAGCATGCACGAAAGTCATCAATCTATGTCATCTCAACAGATAACTGGATGTGTTGAAGTTTTAAAAGACTTAACGAGTGGTGTGAAAATTAAAGCATCCAGTAGACAAGCCATGATAAGCAGTTTGACTGACAACTCAACAGAAACATTTTGGGAATCTGGCGATGAAGATCGACATAAAACTAAAACTATAACTATAGTATGCGCGGTACATTCTTTTCCAAGAATAGTATACATTCATATTGACAATTGTCGAGATTTAACAGTGAGTTTTATTTCATTATCATAATTGTCAATAATTTCATTCAAAACATTGTACTATTGGATTGTATTATTTTAGCACAAAGTATCCAATGTTGTATTTCAATCAGGAACTAATGTTGATGAAATGGTCAAATTGAGAACTGTTGAGATTGAAAGTAGATCCGTTGGATGGATAAATTGTTCAATCACTGGTAAGTTTCAAATATAATAATTATTTTCTAAACAAAGTAATATAATGTTGTAATGAAATTGTATAGATCCACGTCACGTTGTTATTGGACTGGAATTCAAAGGACCTGACAATTCCCTTCGCGTACGTCAAATTCGAATTTTAGGAGAAATCAAAGGAGAATCGTTAAAAATTGGGAAACAATTAAGCACGCAAATGATACAACAGAAAAATTGTGAAACAGAAACGTTGAAAGTATTTCGTCTGATCACATCTCAAGTATTTGGTAAACTTATACAAGGTGAACAACCTCAACAACCTGAACAAACGGAAGGATCGAATGAAGATATAGAAGATAGCAATGATTTAAGAGAACACATGGTTGGAATTTTGTTCAGTAGAAGTAAATTAACCCATTTACAAAAACAGGTTTGCAAGCATATAGTTTTAGCTATACAAAAAGAAACAATTCGTATGAGAGAAGAATGGGAATTGTTGTTGTGTTCTCCAACACCTATCAATAGTGTAGTAAGTGACAACAGTGATTTACCAAAAACAGCGGATACTTATTGTTTTGAAATGCTTTCTATGGTTCTTGCTTTAAGTGGCAGTTCTGTAGGACAACATTATTTGTCATATCAATATGGTTTGGTTAAAGATTTACTTAGTTTATTACATACTGGATCTGCCAGAGTTCAACGTCAAGTACGTATTTATATCTTTTTAATAATCTACACATGATGTTTAGGTATTATTGGATTTGTTTTCTGTTCTTAGGTTACGTCTCTTTTAAGAAGAATTTTACCAGTAATCAAACCTGAGATATTAGCTACTGTCGTTGGTGTAGAACGATTACCACCATCAGATTTTAGTATAGTAGCTGTTGCCAATAATGGTCTTACACAGTCTGAAGAATTTGATGATAGTTCACTTGGAATACTTGACATATTTTTAAGCTGTATCGCTAAAGCATTAACTGTACAAGTTAAAGTAAAAGGAAAAGATAATAATGGTAAAGCTTTGCAGACAGCTTCACTTGCAACTTGTATACATCCAAAAAGTTTTGTTGGTGAGAGATGGTGGTTAAGGGGATGTATGGCTAGAAAATTAGCTGAAGTTATAATTCAACTTTTAAAGGATATGGCATCGGTAAGCATTTTGTTAAAATCATTTTTAGAAGTATGTTTCAAATAATTCTATACTTCATTCCTTTTATAGGGAAAAATATCAGAGGCATGGGCATCTGTAGCAAAGGCTGCTATTGCTGAAAATATTTTAAATTTGACAAGATTAAGTGAAAAAAGTCGAGAACCAATAGAATGTCTTAGAACTCCAACGTTGTGGTTAGCTCTTTCTTCCTTGTGCGTTTTAGATTCTGATCATGTTGAAAGATTATCATCTGGACAATGGAGTGCTTCTGAAGGACAACCACAACCTCCCAGGGTTAGTTTATTAAATGTTCTTTTACATAATGATTGCACTTATTTTAAAATATTTAACAAACATGTATTTTTGATGATATCTATTAAAATATATTTTGCTAACTTTATCAGCCAACATGTAGCAATCACGATGACGGTGAAACAACGGCTATTATACAATGTAATGAATGTGGAAATTTATGTGCTGAATGTGATCGAGTATTGCACCTTCATCGAAGAACAAGGATGCACATTAGACAGGTCTGTAAGGAAGAAGAGGAAGCTATTCGTGTAGATTTACACGAGGGTTGCGGAAGAACGAAACTATTTTGGATACTAGCTTTAGCAGATAGTAGAACATTGAAAGCATTGGTAGAATTTCGAGATGGTTCACCAAGAAAACCTGTTGGAGTTACTTCTGGAATGTGTAGATTTTGCGGTACTACTGGAAATACAGGTTTATTAGCAATAGGAAATATTTGTGCTGATCATGATTGTCAAGAACATTCGAAAAACGCATGCAACAAGGTTCACCCTTGTGGTCATATTTGTGGAGGAGTCAGAAATGAAAAAACTTGCTTGCCATGCTTGTACAGATGTTCGTCGGATAGTGATCTCAAACAGGATGCCGATGATATGTGTATGATTTGTTTCACCGAAGCACTGTCTTGTGCTCCAGCTATACAATTACAGTGTGGTCATGTGTTCCACTTACATTGCTGCCGAAGCGTATTGATAAAAAGATGGGTTGGACCAAGGATAACATTTGGATTCTCATTTTGTCCTATTTGCAAGGTACCAATGATACATCCGATGTTAGCTGAACAATTGGCAAGCATCAAAGAGCTTTATGAGGATGTTAAGAGAAAAGCTTTAATGCGATTAGAATACGAAGGATTGCATAAGTATGCATTGTTTCTTTTTCTTGTTCACACATCTTATAACCTAATATTTTGTTCAATTCTTAATACGATATTATTTATACGTAATTTATTATTATATAGAGTGGAAGCAGCATTTGCACCAGGTGGACGTTTTCAAGATCCAGCAGCGTATGCCATGGAAAGATACGCATATTACGTTTGTTACAAGTGTCAGAAGGCCTATTATGGTGGTGAAGCAAGATGCGATGCACAGCTAGGAGGGGAATCTTTCGATCCCACAGAATTGGTTTGCGGGGGGTGCAGCGACGTGGCAAGGGCTCAGATGTGTCCGAAGCATGGGGCAGACTTTCTAGAGTATAAATGTCGATATTGTTGCTCAGTGGCAGTCTTCTTTTGCTTTGGAACTACCCACTTCTGCAACCCCTGCCACGACGACTTTCAACGAGTCACCACCATTCCAAAGAGCGAGCTGCCTTCATGTCCTGCAGGTACTTATTTTTGTTTAATTACTTCTTATTGATAATTCATTTGATATTAAAACGATGACTAAATTATTACAGGACCTAAAGCTAAGCAACTTGAAGGAGACGAATGTCCATTACACGTGAAACATCCACCAACCGGTGAAGAATTTGCTTTGGGTTGCGGTATTTGCCGCAATGCGCATACATTTTAAGCTTTCAAGAAAGATAATAATAGCACACAATTAGATATATTGATAAAGTGCTGATAACGCTTTGTCGGTATTCATAAATTTCATGAATTTATGGATAATTCTCTTCAAGCGAATACACACCATTTGATATAAATGTATTTCCTGTAGAATTTAAAGTCGCACGATATCACGAAAGACTATTTGTCACACGTCGGTAATATTTGTCGAGGAGTAACTTAGGCTTTCTTTACAAGATTTTATAACTATCATAAAAGTGGAATTGTCGGTAATTATAATACCGTATAGAAACTAATTAAATAGATTCTGTTTTAAGTGAAAATCTAATAATGCGCGGATCTATAACATTGTTAAGAATCGCATAAGCCGTTTTTATCAATTACACTAAAAACTAGAAGAATTATATGTAAAGAATAATTGAGAAAGAAAAAGAGCGTGAGAGAGAGAGAGAGAGAGAGAGAGAGTGAGAAATAGAGAAAAGGAAAGTAAATGTGCTCGAAAAACCAAACTTCCATATAAAATAATAAGGTGGATTGGCATAGGCACACAGAGTGTAATCAATTTTCGTAAAAGTGTTCTAAGGTAAGCGTTTAAAGTAATATAAATTAACTTTCAAACTTATTCAAGAGCTAATTGATTATCATCATGATAATCTTAAATAAATGATAGGTAATTCACTGTATATTTTAAGAATCATTCACCGTATAAAACGCTATTACATATTTACGTATAAAATAGTAAAAAAAAAAAAAGACAAGAAAAACTCGCAATATTCTTAAATACTCGAAACATTCTTGCGTTTCAAGAAACTTGTTCCTGCTTTTATTTTTTTATTTTTTAATTTTTACATAAAAAAAACAATCGTATCGCTTAATGTGTTCTTATTAATTTACAATATTATTTAAAAAAAAAATTAGCTGTTTATATTGCATGCGTTTTATTATAAAGAAAATTATTATTATAATATATATACATACATATATATATATATAAAAAGAAAAAAGTAAATTGTCTGACGTTAATTTCCGTTGTATTATGTTATAATTTAAAAGAAAAATAATTAAACGATCAAGTGAATGAAACTAATTCCATGTTTTGTATTATTTTTAAAGTTAAATCGAATTTATTGAAAAAAAAGTATTTCGAATTTGGCGCCATACTCGTAGAGTTTGGATCGATCAAATATGGCGGATTGAAAACAGCGCCACTGGACGGCAGTCTGCCGTAAGACGTACGAGGTGTAACGCGTGTGTTTGTGTGTGCGCGCCGATTCTGACGTTTTTCGCCTCGATCAGCGGTAAGTAGACTTTATTTACGACTCGTCCAACAATAGTTATATAATTCTAAAGCCATACGAGTTATACGTAATCAAATGTGAATGATCGATTGGCGGGAAATACTTGATTCTTTCGTAAACCTAAACTCCTATTCGCGATGTCTCGCTTAACTTGTAAAGGCTGACGAGAACGATCATCATCTCCTACGCACGTTCCGTGCCACCCTGTTATACACAGAACTGCTGTCAACTAAGCTCTCTATGTTTATTTTTACCACGAATTGCACCCAATTACAACTCGACCTCTTGCTTGATCGAGCCAAATTACATTACTCTACATTTATTCTGCTTAATCTTTCAGTCAAAGATTCCTGTAAAATCATAATTGTATGTATCTATATACATATACGTAACTCCTTTACACTTTAGGTCTTAGTGTTCCTTTTAACATTTTCGCTCTCTAATAGTCTTTGTTTAATTTAATACTTTTTGTCACTAGCAATGACAATCTTTGAAAAATCAGAAATTACTTTCATCTTTCCTATCTTATTATTTCTAATTATATTTTGATACGTTATAAATATTTATACAAACATGTCTTCGTGTATTTGCATAACGTTCTTAGTTTAACCTTTCTTTAATGCCAAAACAAATTTGATGATAGGATTCGAGTGACTCTAAAGATTCCAAAATTAATTTCATTCTTTTTAGACAATTAAATGGCGTCTTATAATTAGATTTATCAATGAGTTATTAAGTTTGATTTTATTTGATAATATAATGACAGTATTGACAACGATCGGTTCTTATAATCCTTCTTGTGATCCTTTCATTATGTTTTTGAATTATTTATTATCAATTTAATATGATAAATCTAAAGAATATTTTTGATATTTTTCATCAAGGATTATACATTAACAGAAGATATTAATATATATAGATGTGTCATGTAATAAAAAATGTATTTATATGTCAGTAGAGACAGGGATGAAGTAAAATGAAGTAAAAAGATAAAAGAACAATATGAAGGACCATGCGCACGTGTTGATTGCGTTGGCGTTGCATTTTTTGTGTTACAAGGGTTTCGATGGTAACCTTTTGGTCTGAAAATTCGATGTTTTCTTTATGGGTAAAATAACATATCGTTAGTTCGTTTAAGGGATTTCACGTGAAACTGGTTTCACACACGTGCGCAGCACGCGGCATAAACGTATATTATGATAGTCGTTTGCATCTCACATGTTGTGTCAAGACGAGAAACTTGTATATTTCAAATTATGACACACTAGAAAAATTCTAAACTAATATTATACGGTGTATTTAATTAATTAAATTAAATAAAATTAAAGTTTCATCATCGATTGACCAGTAAGTATCGTTCAAATTTTGTATTAACGAGAAAAAACAAGTGTTTTTTAAAATTATTAACATATTCTAAAATGTTTAAATTACTTAGATATATAATTCCTGTAAATTTTATTTAAATATGTATATTTTATTGGGAGACATTGTACCGTTATATTTTTAGATTTATAAGATACTCTAAACATGTTTTCATTAAAAAGCAATATATTTTTTTGTCCTCTATAAAATTACAGTTTTTACTTTTATCCTTATATATTTTTTATTTAAATTTAAAGTAATAACAGTTTCCAATAAACTGATGTAATATTAAGTGTCCAATAAACTGATATATTATTTGTTTTCGCTATTTTCCTACAGATGGCTTAAACAAAAATGGCGGAAGCAAAGTTGAACATCTGTTATTGTACCTAGAATAATATTATTATTAATATCTAAAATATATTAATATATAATTATATAATTATTATAATTAAATATTGATATATAAAATATTAAATATTTGCTAATTAAAATAATATATTACAGTATTATTTATTTCGATACGAATTACTTAAAGTTACTAACCTATATTAATATATATTAATTATATATTATATTATTAATATTTAATTATAATAATTATATAATTATATATTATTATATATTAATATATAAAATAATAAATATTTGCCAATCAAAATAACATACCACAGTATTATTTATTTCAAAATAAATTACTAATACCGATTAAATATTAAAACTATAATAATAATCATTTGTATTGATTTAAAACATTGATAATATTAACCGTAACTAATTAAAAAGTCAAAATAAAGTGTCATTAATAGTGTTATATACTTGGTGAAAAAAAAAACCAGTTTGGACATCGTTCTCGTACCGTTATTTTTTCTTATAACTATACTGACGTTGCATTGAACATATGCTAGCTGGTCGACGACCGCTATTTGTCTGTATTGTTAATAAGCCCTTAGTAGTTGGATCATATTTGTTCTGATGACTTGAATATAATTTATTGTAATAAATAATCATCTAACTAGATAAAAGAATACAATGATCGATATATTCAAATCTATAAAAGTAATATTACACAGGATGATTCAATCTCACGTACATGTGACGTGGTATGTGTTGTTAGTAAGTTGAAATCGGAAGACACGTTCGATATTTCGTGAAACGTTTTGCTAACTAACGTTACCCTAAAAATCTTTCTAGCATAACATCGAGTGTAATATACGATGTTGTTACTGTATGTTATGCCAGACTGATTTTAAGTTACAGTTTTTGCAAAAAATTGTCGGAATTATTCGAATGATTTTCATGAGAGAGTTGGATATCACACTGAGATTGGGATTCGTTTAATTAGGATTTTATGTTAATAAAACCTGGTGTGTGGATTCTAGGTCTTCGTCATAGTTGGCATGTGGCACGCACGTACAACAAATACATATATATATATATATATATATATGCATATGTATATGTATGTAGAAGTGACATCAACAAACTTGACTAGACGATGAAAAAAGAAACAGAAAGATGTGTCGTCCTCTTCTTGCAACTCTTGTTTAAATCATCTTTGAAATCTTACACTGCTTAACATCCAACATTCGCTGCTAATTAATGACGAGATCTGTCTATAGGAATTTACTCGTTGTGGGAGTTTTTTTTTTCCCCCATCCCTCTCTTTTATTCAAATACACAAGCTTGAATGTAGCCACGAATTGAAAAAGTTCATAAGGCTTTCAAAAATTCTCATCTTCTTTGACTTTTCTTCTCTCCATTCGTTACGTTTACTCGTGTGAGTGAGTGTGTGTGTGTGTAGTTGCAAACAAGAAATGTCTTTCTGTGATGATGGATTTTGATCGTTAATTAGACAGATCTATTATCGTGATTTTTGAAAGATACCATTTGTTTGATACAAAACGAGTTTATCGATTGAAATTTCAATGAGTCGTTGGGTTAGATCTTTATTGATGAGAGTACCTGGTTATATTACCTGTATCTATGTTTCTTCGTTTATTTAGAATCAAAAAAAACATAGCAGTAGTAGCTAGCAAACTTTTCATGTTGTCTTCTTTAAAAAAAAAAAAAAAAGAACAAGAAATGTTTGAACGATCAATGGGATCGGAGGTGAGTAACGCGTGCCTGGTACGAACACAGACACACATACACATACACCTTTAATCAAGATGTTATCGTTTTTCGTAGATCGAAAGTAATTCTACCATCATTCACATACACGTACATCACACGTACAAATCGTATCCTGTCTGTGTGTGGTGTGTGTTTTATTTAACTTCATTGAAGAAGACTCGTTGCTCTGGTAATTTTGTTTGTTTGTTGAATTCAAGATTATTTTCAATTAATTAAATAAAAAGAAAGATTACTATGGGGGAAAAAATGTTTTGTTATTTTTATACAATAATAAAAATGAAATAATGTAATGTGAGTGTGAGTGTAGTGTGTTATGGTTTTCAAGCATCGTTGAAATCCTAATTTTTGTTCCTGAATCTATCCCCTTTCTTTTTTTTCTTGTTTTTTTCTTTTTAGTTTCACGATGCAACTTATTTACCTAAGCAAATGTTCTAAATTATCATTCAGTGGGACGATAGACAATGAATAAACCGGTAAGCCTCATAGTATTCAGAGTGTGACTATAATCTAACATATTGTAATTGCATTTAAAGGCCCGTCAACGAACGCGCTCTCATTAACGAGATTAACGACCTTTTGATTACTATATTTCCACTCTTCTTAAGTACTCAGTTATAACCTTTTTTTATTCTCAAAAACTTTGGTTAATTAATAAAACGATAAAGGTTATTTAAATATATTTAAAATGAAACATAATTTTGGTATTTAAATTGATTTCTGAAATTAAAACTGCGATCCAATTCAAGTTGATTTATATTTTGCAATTTTGTGATTGTGTAAATAAATATATTTAATATTTTTATTATAATTAACATTAATTTAAAATTAATATAATATTAATATAATTATACAATTAATTAAAAATTAATTTCAATTATAAAATAATTTAATATTTTAAAATATTTATGGTAGATTCAAAATCATATTTATCAAAAAAAAAAATCATTCATTCAATTATTCATAATTTTTCATATCAATAAAAAACCAAAAAATAAAATCAAAATTTAAAAACAAATCATAGAATTGCTTATGGTAGATTCAAGATCAAGGTTACCAAGATCACATTAGAGAAAACTCTCATATTTGTATATGTGTACCTGTTTTAGAAGAAGGGTAAATTCATTTTGTAGAATATGTAAGTGTGTGTGTGTGTGTGTGTTAGTGATAGTAAGTTTCAGGATGTTCTTCTCGTGTGGACAGGAGTCGTGCTCGTTCGAGCATCTTCTCTCTTTTTCTTTCTCTTTTTCTTTCTATCTCGTTCTCGAACGAATTACGAACGGCTGGGTCCCACTCCGTTGAAGAAGAAACATATACATACATAGTTAAATCGTGCACGTATACGCAGGTGCGTGGTTAAGTCAAGGTGAATGTGCCTTGGTCGAACACGAGCCTAGCAATCGTTGCTGCTGCTTCCTCAGTCGGACCTTTTGCTTCTTATCCTCGACATCAAAAAGGGGAATTGGTTCTTACTCTTATTTATCCGAAAATTTACCTAAAATATAAACAAATAAAAATACTTAACAATAGTGTCATTTAAATCTATTAAATATCTGTGTGTGTGTGTGTATGTGCAAATGTGTTCATATTATTATTTAAATTATTTTTATATTTATTTCTTTTTTTGTTTGATATGAGAAACAATAAATTAAAAAAATTCAAATTAAATGTTTTATATAAAAATTTATTGAAAATATTAATAATATATTTCATATAATTTTGTGATAATTTTAAAAAGTTTTCTTTTACACGACCTTGAACTAGAATATATGAAAACTAAAGAATAATATTCTTATTTTATTGCACCACTTGTTTTATTGGAAAAATTGGTTCGATAATAAACTAAAGACACTCTATTTAAGGTAACAAAAAAGGTTCTTAAGTTAACCAATTGAATATTCACGATTATTGTGAAGAACTATACGGACTGATGGTTTGTTACTGACCTAGGGTTAACATCGTGGAATTCATGAATGTTAAAAAGTGCCAGAGGTCATTTCTGAATGATTCACAAGTCTCATTTTACCTGTCTCTGTGACACGCTCATAGTAAATCATCGTCTATTTGTTAATGTATTCTATTTAACATGTCTTAATTAGTGTCTATTGTAACATTCAACGATTTGTTTACAAAGTACCCATTAAAAAACAAAAACAAATATTACCTAAGGTGTGAATTTTGATTGGTGAACATAATCTACTTTCTCGAGATATGGGATACTGTTTTTTTCTATCATGGTCGTCGTGACGTCATCGGCCGTTACTGTAATCGAAGATTTTTCTAAGGACACTTTGGGAAGGTACGAAAAACGATTCTTTTTTTTATTAATTATTAATTTTTTTTTTGTTAAATCAAATTATTATTAATAATAATTTTTCTTTCTTTCTTTTATATTGGTGTATTTCAATTTTTGTTTTGTTTAAATATTCAATAATATTAATACAACTCGATAGGTATTACAAGTACGTGCTTGTTGATGCTTTTTTAGGTCAGTGAAATCTTACCTGTTCTTTTTTTCTTTCTTTCTTTCTTTTCATTTCTTCTTTGTCGATAAAAGGAATGAACATTCAAATACACCATGGGTGTACTGTGTGTGGTTTGAATCTTCTCTTCTTCCTAGTAACGCGATACTCGATCGAAAGTTTATTCTCAATTCTTTTTGATACCACTTTTGGTTCACGATTTTCAATTGAGATTACACGTCGTAAAACTGACTTTTTACTTACCTCACGGATTTGACCTTGTTTGAAAGGTTTATAAATCGTTTTTTTGTGTTTTTTATTGTGAACAGGTAAAATGACAATAAAAAATCGCGTTTAGATTACATTTGTATATATTGACCTACTTTTCAATGATACTTGGACAATTTTTACATTGTTCTGTTTTGTTTTCACGAACGAATCTCAATTCATGATATTTACGAACGTATGTTGAATTGAAAAAGGTTTTTGAATTATTTTATCAAACGTGATTCCCTTTTTTATAGGAGACTTCTTTGAAAACTCATTTCTAAATACAAATATGACTCATCATCAGATGACAGATGACTTTTATTACAACAAGATGAATGATTAGATTGATATGAACTATTTCTAAACATAGTAACTTCGATTATGATTCGTTGAAAATTCAATGCATTCCAAGAGTAAGGAAAATTCATATGTGAATATTTAAAATGGACATTTGTTTTAGGATATCATAATTTTATGATATAAAGTGTTGTTATGATATAAATGATATCAATTGTTATGATATATATGAATGATATAAATTGTTGTAAAATAGTTTGCATATCTTAATATATATAAATTATGTGTCACGTTGTTTGTCCACAATGGACTCCTAAAGTACTGAACCAATTTGAATAAAATTTTGCACACTTTGTGCAGTTTCATCCAACTTGAAAGATAGGACAGTTTATATCTCAATTTATGATCAAATTATTTGTTTATTAACAAAGAGTCATGATTATCTCTGTTAGTTCGATAAGATTCTAACAGATGGTGGTATAAGGTAATACGTTCGACTTAAAGACGTGTGTATCGGACTGATTGTGAGCCACAGCAACAGGGCACCCCTAGTATTTATATAAAATTATTTAAATTTGTATTTTTATTAAGAAAAGTTTGTTTTGCAAGATTGCAAACTTTCCTGTTTTTTAAAATATTCGATTTTTTTTATATTTAATCACATATGAATTTACAAGTATATAAATACACACTCACATATATGTATAATATTTGTTTAAGGATACTTTAAATTTATTTTACTGTGAAGAAACATTGTATTTGTATACTTACACTATATTATAATTAAATAATTATATAATTATTTAATATATTCATTTTAATGAATATATTTTTTTTTAATTTAGTACATTATTATGTATTTTTTATTATTAAGGATTTATTATTTAGAGATTATTTTGGTTCTTAGTTACTGAAAGTTTTCAATAGATGGTTCTGTATCACAATTCAATTATTTCAGTGTATATAGAACRTAACCTTACTTTTTCTATTTTTTTTTTTATGTAATATTACTGTATTGTATTTCAATATTAATTGTTAATATTATTTTGTGTGTTGTTATAATTTATTAAATAATTACAAATTATAATAAATCAACATCTTATAACAAACCCACAGCACAACGTGGCTCGAACATCCTAGTAATATCAGAAATATATAAATGTTTTATTTATATAAAATAATAAATATTAAAACGTGCATCCTAGTAATATTATAAATATATAAATCTTTTATTTACGTAAAATATAAATTTGTAAAATAAATAAAAAAATAAATTCTTTAATTAAAGTAAGAATATCGTCACGTTGATGTCACGAAAACAAAAAAACAAAAACAAAAAGTTAGGGTAGGGTGATAGAAAGGACGAAAAATAAAAGGGATTAGGAACGAAGAGGAAAAAGACAGAGAGAAAAATAAAAAAAAAAAAAAAAGTAGAAGAGTAGAAGAGTAGAAGAAGAGAAGTTAGTTGATGGTGGTAGCTGAAAAGGTGCACGCTCAATTAAGGGGAGCAGACAGCGCGGAACGAACATTGCTCCAAGAAACGCGTCTTTCTTGTCTTCTTACCATCTTCTTCCTTTTTTTCTTTTTTTTTTCTTTTTCTCATTTTTAAAAGTTTCTTCCACAAAGTCCATTTTACCTTCTTCCTCTTCTAAATCTTTCGTCTTTCCCCTTTTTCTCAACTTTGTGTCCTGCTTTTGGTAAAAACTAAACAATAAATAGGCACTATGCAACATTGTTATTTTACAGATTGGGAAACTGTTTATCAGAAATCAACGAACCTATCCATCATTATTGTTTTTTTTTTTTTTTTGCAAATAACCAATCAGTTGTTTTTATTACGCTTGGTTGAATTATCGTTCAAATACTTTCAAAGTGTTTCGTAATAATTCATTTTATTACGAGATCGTCAGAGAAACAATTGGCTTATTATTTACTTGTATTCCATCTTTTATGTAATTGTAATACAATCATTGATAGTAATCTATTAACTATCCTAGGGTTAATTGATTTTAATTTTTTAAATTGGTATTTCAATAAATTTAGGTCAGTAAAATTTTATTATGGTGTATTACATATTATTTTATTTCTTTTTAAACTCAAGATGAAGATGAAACAATATTGAAAGTATATTTGAATATTGTTTTGTTTAATTAATTTAGGTACCTAGGATTAATTGATTTTAATTTTTTACATTGTTCTTTCAATAAATTTAGGCTACTAAAATTTTATTATGGTGTATTACATATAATTTTATTTTTTTATTTTTAAAGTTGAAAAGAAGAATAAACAATATTGAAAATATTTAATATTGTTTTGCTTAGTTACTTTAGATAACGAGGGTTAATTGATTTAATTGATTTTAATTTTTTAAATTGTTATTTCAATAAATTTAGGTTACTAACATTTTATTATGATGTATTACATATTATTTTATTTGTTTATTTTTAAATTTGAAAATAAGAATAAACAATATTAAAAATATTTAATATTGTTTTGATATATTACACAAATACGATTAAAATTATTTTTGTACACTCATTGAAACAAAATTCATTACAATTGAAATTGCATTCAAAAATTGTGAAATGTCTTATAACATTTCATTGTCATTTATAAATTAATAATATTTTATATAATTTTATTGAATCAAAAGAACAATTTAT
This sequence comes from Polistes dominula, assembly GCF_001465965.1. Next base: position 663,458 of record NW_015149027.1, on the reverse strand, counting down.
TAAATAAGATTCATTTTTTAATATTAAAATGTCTTTACATACACTTTACATACATTTGTATCTCGTTATTATTACATTATCGAAGTATAATAATCGTGAGAATCACAATCACTAGATTCGAGATCGTTTTTCATTACATTATCTACAATAAGATAACAGAAAATAAAAAATACTGGGACTTGAATACCAAATGCATGTTGCAAGTAAAACGATATGTTTCTTACGCGGAAGTCTATTTTGCTTGAGGGGGAAGTCTGAACGATGAACGTAATCGTGCACAGTAAAGGGTCAAGAAAAGGTTAAGACCGGTCTTCTCCCTTAAAAATTTTTCCGAATACTTCGTAAAACGAGATATACCACCATCTTCTTCTTAAACCTACGAATGAAACTTTCCTTTTTTATTTTTTTTCATTTCTTTAATTTTTTTTTTCTTAAATACTTTAAATAAGTCAGACAGAAGAAAAAAAAAAATAAAGAAGAATAAGAAATGATAAAATTAATCTTGTATCGTAAACAACGAAGGTGTTTATTATAAGAAAAACAAATTGAAGCAAAGGTAATTATTTTATGGTATTAAATTTGTGTTTTATTTTAATGTCGGCTTTTAGTTAAAGAATTTTTCTTTCAAAACTGGTCCTTTTCACGAGAATTCTGTAAATTTTGTTTATCGTCGACCGTTACCAAGGGAAAACAAGGTAATGTGTTACTTCGAATCGCATTTCTCGTCATGCAGGACAATTTGTTATGAACATTCAACCCTTTTGCAAGTTTATTTCCTTATTTTATATATTTTGTTACTATTTATCATTTTGTTTTTACGTACGTAAATAAACGTTTGTATTTCTAATCAAATTTTTTGATTATAATTTTTTGATTTTAATTAAATGATCGAAAACTGCAGTTTAAAAGTATTTTTTTTAAACTTACTTAGTGTTCTAGAAATGTATTATTTCATAGTGATGATTAAATCTTTGTTAATTTTGTTTCAATTATGTAATTGTTAAGGTTCAACGTTTATTCAATCAGATGAAATCATCTGATGTATTATCTAACTCTTACGAAAGCTTGTATTAACTTTAGGATAATAAACTTTTTATTGTGATTAACTTGTTCATACGAACAATGATTCATATTAAATCTTTCTTTACTTTTTTTCTTTTATTTTTTTTTCGATGAATAATAAATTAGACGAGGTCGTGTCAAATGTGTCATCGAAGACTATCATTCAGAAAATTTTTATTTCATCACAAAATGATATGAATAAGACATGAAGATCATTCGTAAGGTGAACTTGAATCTTAAAATCAAATGAATAAAATGTACATTTAATAATTTATTTAAACTTTATCAAATTGGTATAAAATATTCACAGAAATTGAAATATATATTTAATAATATATATTTATATATATTATATTAATTATGTAAAATACAATTTAAAATATAATTTATATAATATTAAATTAAAAAGGTATTTATATTTATATTAAATTAAATATAATAATATATTTAATAATTAATAATATATTTTATAATATACTATATAAATTAAATTAAATGAAATTAAATATAATAATATAATATTAAATTAAATATAATAATATATAATTAAATATATTTATATTTATATTTATATTAAATTAAATAAATAATAATATATAATTAAATATATTAAANTAAATATATTATATTTAATAATATACATTTAATAATATATTTAAATTCTATCCCAATTAGAATAAAATATAGATAGAAATTAGAATATATATTTAATAATTAATAATATATTTAATAATATATTATATATATATATATATATATATATTAAATATATAAAGTACAATTTAAAATATAATTTATATAATATTAAATTAAACGTATTTATATTTATATTTATATTAAATTAAATATATTATATTTAATAATATACATTTAATAATTTATTCTATCCGAATTATTATAGAATAAAATATGGATAGAAATAAGAATATACATTTAATAATTAATAATATATTTAATAATATAATATATTATTAATTATATATTATATTTAATAATATTCTTCGTATGTGATTTGTGTGTATATAAAAGTTCATTGACTGGATACATTACAGAGAAAATAAAAATAAAAGATAAAATGTTTTCACTTCACAAAAATAAAAGGAGAAACAACAAACATAAGTCAGTCACACCTTTTGGATAGTTTCCAAGTACTTTGTAAGCGTTTAAAGATCATAGTGATGACGTTTAAAAACCTGAATGAAAGTGCAAGTCTGTGTAGTAAAACATTCAAACACACATATACATATATACACACCACCAACTGTATAGTTCATCACATTGAAATACTTTTTCCATTTACATTAAAATACAAAACAAAAATAGAAAAGTTTGTTGACAACAAAAATTCACAAAATCTCATCCCTTAATTTAATTGAAAATATCCAAACCTTCACTGAACGTGCATTATGGTCTCAGAGTTTACATGAATGACTTGTATCGGACGCATATATGTGCTCATAAGATTCTAAAGTTTTTGTTCGACCCATAAGAGTTGAAACAAAATTTCTAAACCTTCACTGAACGTGCATTTGAACTCCACAGTTTATATCAATGGCTTGTATCATCCGCATATATGCGCTCATGACAATTCCAAAACCACCGAACGTTACATTTGAGTTCATTCTGGTCCATCAAAGCAATTTCATCATTGGTTATTTCAAACTAATGGTTTGTATCAGACGCATATATGCGTTTATGGAATTCTAAGGGTTTTGTTGGACCCATAGTAGTTAAAAAAAAGGAAGAAGAAGAAGAAGTACGCTTGCGTGGGTGGTGTGTACTATACTCCAGTAGGGTTTGTTCACATCCCTATCTTCTCATTCTCTTTTTCTCTCTTTCGTTATGTCAGTTTCGTCGGCGTCGTCGCAAACGAAGAACCCAACGACGTTTCCATATCGGCAGACAGTACGTTTCGTGACGTTGACCATCGTACGTTCACTTCCAGACCACGTGTTTCCGTTCTTATTTCGATTTATCAAAAGTTCAAATTGTTCACATTATTTTAGTGATGATGTATTACAATTTGTACAAATTTTTATTTTAATGTGTGTTCGTTGTTTTTTGTTTTTTTTGGGTGTTACAAATTTGTTCACGTGAATGTTTACGATTAATAGACGCAACATCGATAAAAAGTAAATTCTTTTTTTATATTAATCTTATAAATTGATTGATTGATTGATTGATTTTAATGAAATATAAAATAAAATAAATAAATATTATTGAGGAAGAGTGTATTTTTATTAGGTTTTATATTTATTTATTTTATTAATTTGATTTGAATATTATTGATTTGTTTCGATACTTTGTAATTGCAATTTGAAAGTTGAGTATGTGAAATTTTAATAATACGATTGATATTTATAAATATTACATATTTATAATTACATTAATAATATATAATAATGATATAATATAAATAATATTATAATTAAATAAATATTAAATATATTAAATATTTATATTAATATGTAATTGTAATATAAAATAAATTATATAATAATATAATTAAATAAATATAAAATAAATAAATAATTAAAATAAATAATACTATAATTAAATAAATATAAAATAAATATTAAATATATATAAATAATTATTGGTTCAAATTTGGTTTCTTTTTATTATTTTATAACTCGTAGTAACAAAATTTTTGTATAATAATTAATATGCATAGTTAAATATATTTTTTATTGAATTACATTTAATAATAATATATTTAATAAACCATTAATTATAATAATAAAATTTAATATCTAATAAATAATTTTTGAAAACAACGACAAACTCAGATTGAAACTTGAATATTTTGTAACTCAAACTACGCCTAACGCGTTTATTTGTTTCGCATGATTCATTAAATTCAACTTCGTTTTGCTTAAAAGGCTAAACGATTACCATTCCATATGGACAACAACCTTGCCTGTTCCGCGAAGTATTTTTTTTTCTTTCTCTTTCTCTTTCTCTTATCGCTTAAAATTGATATCACTGAAAAGTAAATAATATATTAATTCTTATCTATCGTTTATTTCTAAATTCAATATTATAAATTCACATTCCAAAAGTATTAATGGTTCCTCGATATTTATTTCTTTTTTTATACTTAACGAATGTCAAGTATAATAATATATCTCAATGTTTTTTTTTTCTAATCTTCGTACACATAAAAATACTTTAAGTAATATTTAAAATATTTTGTATTTTTATTCTTCACAAAATCTTGTCGATTAGATGAAATATTTTGAAATACATTGAATCGATTAGTTTAGTTAAATGTTTCTCAATGTTAGGATTGGTTGAAAGTATAATTCATGATTAGAATATTTTAAGTTATTTTGAACATTAGGAAAAGGTAGAATTTAGAAATGGTCGCGTCAAGGTAAATGGAATACGAAAGATCGTGCAAAGGAAAGGGGGAAAGAAAAAAAAAACAAATGGAAGAAAAATGGTGGTAGGGAAAACACAGACGTGCTTAATCAGTCTTTAATCTACTCCTCTTGGTTTCCTTTTAGGTTTTTTTTTTTTCTTTTTTTTTTTAATTCTTTTTCTTTTTCTTTCCTAGTGACATTACGTTATGAAGAAAGTAATAAGCACAGAGAGAAAAAGATACTAAAAACTAAATTGTAATAACCACGACGTACACTCGAATTGCATATTAAAATGTTAATCTTAGTTTCTGTTTTTTATTTTTTTTTTTATTTTCATTTTGCTCTTTTTATTTAGAGTCAAACTTTAACTTACATTGTTTAAAAAAAGAAAAATAGTAAAATGTTTTATGAAAAAACGAATCATCTGTTTTCATATGTTCATTTCTATTTCTTTCTATTTTAAGTCTAACTTTAACTTACATTGTTTGGAAACGAAAAGGTAGAATGTTTTATGAAAAAATGAATTAAATATTTGAAGAATATTAATAAACAAAAATTCTGTAAAATTATTAAAGTACTTAAAGGTGAAATAAATAACTAGGGGAAATTTAATAAATGAGATAATGAAATAATCTGAATTGCTTAGTGGGGGAGTAACTAGAAAGGGTCACTTGTTTCAGAAGATTTATTAAAGAGGGTCTTTAAACTATCCCTTTATTATAATTTTCTATATTTAATTTAACAATTGTTATTTCATCTTTGTTGATTTTTATTTTTTTGAAAAATATAAATATATATTATTAGATATTATTATAATATTATAATAATATATTTATAATATAATATATAATAATAATACATATATAACGAAAAAATAAATTACATATATGCAATATATACATTATAATGATTATATATTTATTATTATTATTGTAAATATTTAATATTTAATAAATGAAATTCTTTTAATTTAAAATACAATATTTATTTATTCTATAGATATATGTAATGCATGTATGTATTATATATGCAACTATTTATTATTATTTATTCGAAAGTATATGATTGTCACAAATGTTTCTCGTTTTCTCATTGAAAAATTTCTTCTTACATAGAAATATGCATTGCTAAGCAAGTTTTTTTTTTTTTCTTTTCTTTTCTTCTTTTCTTCTTCTTTTTCTAAAACTGGTAAAACGATTTCGATCTCGTCGATTTCTCATAGGTAGTAGAGCTGTGTCTATTGGGAATTTGTGTCGGGGAAATTCTATGGGAAACGGGTAAAAGTTAAAGAAGAAAAAGAATAATATGATGAAAAGAAAAGATAGGAATAGAAAAGACAAGATGAAGAAAACAAAAACAAAGAAAAAGAAAAAAATAAAGAAGTCTTCAATGGTAGCCTATCTTCTTATGTAAACTAGTCGATGTATAGAAAAGTCTTGGAGTCAAAGGTAAACCAACTTTGAATACACCTCTATTACCGTTCAGGTAAATGGCTCCTTTTTTAGACGAATTCGTTGCGGTATAAAAGCACTACACCAGTAATGTTGGTTCTTTAAAAAAAAAAAAAAAAAAAAGAAAAAAAAGAAGAAATTGGAAAAGCTCAAACTCTTAGCACTCCAGCAACGTGTTCAAATACGTTTCCTTCTTTCACCTCATATTTTTGGGATCAATGATCTTTTTCTTTGACATTTATTTGTTTTTTTATTACACAAGATTTTCTTACGGTTTGTTCTCTCACATTTATTTAATAATTAATATTCAACGTTGGTATTATTATATTTATAAGCGTGTAATAAGTGAAAGATTGTAATTACCAACTGTATTAGTAAAAGTAAAGTATAATGTGTTATTAAAAAAGTGTGTATTAAGTTAATTATAGATTGCATTGTATTTTTTAATAATTTGGAGGAAGAGTTATATGATTTTTTTAAATGTAATTTTAATATATTTCTTTATTTACAATTTTATTTTAAATATAATTGATATTTTAATATTTTTCAAATATTTTAAATATTTTTTCTTAGTATTATATTATTTTTTTTAATATTTCAAATAATTTTTCTTAGTATTCTATATATTTTTTAATATTTTTAATATTTTTTCTTAGTATTGTACTATTCTTTTAATATTCTAAATATTTTTTCTTAGTATTGTACTATTTTTTTAATATTTTAAATATTTTTCTTAGTATTGTATTATTTTTTAAATATTTCAAATAATTTTTCTTAGTATTGTACTATTTTTTTAATATTTCAAATAATTTTTCTTAGTATTGTACTATTTTTTTAAATATTTTAAATATTTTTTCTTAGTATTGTATTATTTTTTAAATATTTTTAAATTAAATTTAAAATATTTCTCCAAACGTATTATTAACTTAAAAACTAATTAGCTAATTAAATTGTACAATGATTAAATATATTGACTCTAATAGAAAAAAAAAATGATAATTAATCATAACAATAACAAAATAATTTATTATTTTGAATAATTTATTATAAAAAAAAAGAAAAACAAACGTTGATTATGATAACGGTACGAGATTAAATAAATTCGCAAAAATTATAAACGATGAATGATTTTTCATGCGTGCCAGAATTGAAAAGTGTTGGTCGCTGATAATATTTCCTTTTTCCTACCCCCCCTCTTCCTCTTCCCTCACCCCATTGCTGTTAATTAATGGCTTATTAAAGTCTAGCGGTTTCGTTCATTGCAAAAGACTAACGACCCACGAGAATTGGCCCGTTATAAATTTTTTTTTTTTTTTCATAAACATGACTTTTTAAATTTAATTTGTTTATTTTTTTTCCTTTTTTTCCCTCT
>NW_015149027.1:638788-655823 GCF_001465965.1 Polistes dominula | reverse complement strand
ATTTAAAGATAATATTTTATTATTTTTATTATTCCTCTTACAATTTTATTAATATAACAATAAATTCATAAACGAAACACACGTGCAATTAATAACATTACTCTCTCTATATATATATTCAATAATTTTTAATATTATTTATTTATTTTTTTTTAAACAATACATACATTGTTTTAATTATTCCATTTATTTAAAGATAATATTTTATTATTTTTATTATTCCTCTTACAATTTTATTAATATAACAATAAATTCATAAACGAAACACACGTGCAATTAATAATATTACTATATATATTTAATTATTATTATTATTATTATTATTTTTATTTTAAACAATACATTGTTTTAATTATTCCATTTATTTATAGATAATATTTTATTATTTGTATTATTCCTTACATTTTTATTAATATAACAATAAATTCATAAACGAAACACACGTGCAATTAATAACATTACTATATATATTATATAATATTAATATTAATAAAATAATAAATTAATTAATTTAAATATTATTAATAATATATAATATGTATATATTATATATTAATATAATATTAATATTATAATAATATATAATAACATACACACCATATTTAAAAATAATAAACTAACTACCAAATGGACGGATATTGATGAGGGCTACTTATTTTTTAAACAAATTTATTTAATTTAACATGAATGCATATTAAAATATAATATAAAATGAATTAACATTATTGTTTAATTATTGTTGCACCTTCTGTACATATGGAAGATAATTATTTGGATATATAGATAATGGATAATAATTAGATAACTTTGGATATTCTAACATGTAATTGGATAGATAATTATATTGACCTTGAGGCAAATATGTATAACCAAAACTTGGTATTATTTGATTCATACCATTTTGACAAGGTGTCTGTTGCTGTTGTGGTGGTGACAAGTTTTCATTGTCATTTGTTTTTGGTATTAATATTTTGTTAGAACCATCCGTACTGTAATAAATCATATAAACACCTGGTTGATATCCTACACCAGGATAAATTAAATTATTTTGTAATGGATTTGGATAATTATTATAAATCGATGACCACGTTGATGGATAGAGTTGTTGAACCAATGGTTTCATCGATGAACTGGAACTTTCCATTTGTATCGAACCCGTAATTGGATCTTTTAATTCATCCTGTTTACTTGACTGCTACAATGATAAGTTAAATATGATATATATATATATATATATATATATATATATATATATATATATATATAGATGATAATTATTTTTAAATTTAGAATATGTTACAAATTTACCTTTTCAATATTTGATTCCATTGGTTTTGACGTAACCATTGAATTTATTGTTAAAAGTCTAGGATCATTGAAATTTCTTGCAATTGGATTTTTCATGAAATTTTCTAACTTGGTTATCTCGTCATCTACATCGTTGTTTCGTGCATTTGATAAATTTGATTCGATTTTAGAATCTTGATGATTAGTTGGATTATTCATTTCCTGATTGGTAGATGACATTAATAAATTAGGAATTAAATTGTGTGGATTTAGATCGAATAAAGTTTTCATTGTAGTTGGATGATTCTTAGTTTCTGTAGTCTGATTTTCCTTATCTAAATAAAAAATATATATATATATATAAATTTGATGAAATGTTCATTTTTCTATGCATAAAAAATATGAATAATGTTTAACCTTTAATTGCAATATTATTTGGATTTTGGGTTTCGTTGTTTTTCAATGTAGTTTGATCGTTTATGGACGAGTTCGGTTGAACAATATTGGCCTCCCCCGTTTTCCCAGAATCGGATGGGTTGTCGACAGATTTTTTGAATCTTTGATGAACTATCTAAATGAAATCAACGTATTATATTCCCTTTTCCGTACAAAATGAAACTTTTGTTTGAACAATAATAAAAAACAAGTTTACTCACCGATTGTGGAGCAGGTGCTCGTAATGTGTTAATCACGTAAGATGGTCTAACAATTTTATGTCCACCAATTTTCAATGCATGCAAGTGTCTTGATACAATTTCCGGATTTTGTGGAGAACCCAATAAAGGATTATTATTATTATTATTATCTTCTTGATTATTAACTTCTTTAGGTGTATTCAAATAAATTGGAATAAATGTTGGTTGTCCATACCAAAAATATGATCTATATTGATTTGGTACGAAATAATATTGTCTATCAATTGGTTGATATTGTATGTAAGGTCTTGTATATTCTGGTTGTATGTTAACATCCGCAATGATTATGCTAAACGTTGCAAACAAAATCTAAAATATAAATATTAAAAAATATAAAATTCGAGGAATGTGATTAAAATACACACCGTGAATAAAATGTAATCATAAAGCAAAAGTAACAAAGATAACATTGAATTATTAAATTAAAATATATGTTTAATTAACTTACCAATATTTCAAACTGCATTTTAATAATTAGTTGATAATCGTTCGAAATTTTGTATGAAACTGATCAAACTGGACGAGTCCGGGAGCTCATTTATTCGTAAATTTGCTGATGCTGACGCTGATGAAGCATCAAGTAATACATTCTTCTTCTTCTTTCTAGAACCGGACGTGACCAAACTCGATACGAAAAAATATCGTATTTAACCCACGGAAATAAAAATAATCGAGTTAGCTAATTATGAAAATAAAGTTGATACGTATGTCCGCTTGGAAAAATGTATTTTGCATATGTTGCACATTTTTTACCTTTTTTTCTTTTTTTGTTAAACAAGATTCTTATAGTAGAAAGAAAAGAAAATATAATTTTAAGTATTTGTGAATTATATTTGTTAAACTTGATTGCATTTTACGTTGCAACGTGGATACGTTGTTTAAAAAACTGCTTGAAGTCTAGCAGTGAATAGATGAAACTCTTTTTTTCTCTCTCTCTCTCTCTTACTTTTTCTCTTGGTGCAAACCATACTACCAAACGCTTATGTTCATCCGTCTGTCTACGAAGTCTTTCCCATTGTCTACAACCCTTCTGATTTTGGAGAGGAAAGAGGGTGTGTTCGCATGCAAGAAAAGCAAGCACGCGAGTATAGCTAGCGTCATGTGCGAACAGTCGATAAGGGTTTCCACTTGTCTTTAAACCCTTCCTTTCTTTTCAACCTCCCTAAACTTACCCGAACTTGCTTGCTTGCTTACTTCGAAAACTGCGTAGTGTTGAGAATCATTGGTGGAATATAAAGTAGATGTTCGAAATGTTGAGTTTGTTCTGATTGTCTTTCCTTTCTTTTACATTTACAAACAAAAAAAAGAAAAGAAAATAAGTTAAATATTTGTTTGAATTTTTGTTTTGATTTAAATAGTTAAATAAAATAAGTAATAGATCAAAAATACGAAATCTAGTCACCCACTTTTGCGTGTTAATCGGGGCACGTCAGCAGAAATGTTTGTGGCCTCGAAGTGCATCGAACTCGCGAAAGGATGCATTTTTGCACATTCCATTTAATAATCTGTTGCAATCCCTGTGTATGTGTGTGTTCTAAGCTTTAAATGTCGAACGGAAGTATAAATCAGTGGCGCGTAAATCATGGGTTATCGACGAAATTATATGAAATTTTTCTGTAAATATTTTTATATATCACATTATAATAATAATAATATTCATTGAATAAAATCTACATGTGAATTTTGTTCATAATTGTTTTTTAAATAAAAGAAATAACATGAAGAGAAATTGATTTACATATTAGTATTCCTAAACGATTCACCTGTAAAATTATTATATTAATTTTTAAACGCATCTTAATTTGCATTTTATTTAAAAAATTGTTTTTTTTTTACAAGTGTTTATTGTTATTAAAAAAAAAAAAAAGTAATAAGAGTAGTAATATGTGTTTTTAAGCTTCCCAATATGCATATTGTGCTATATTCACAACGCTTAGTAGAAAAGAGTGGGGATGCTACGAAGTACCGCACAAAGAGGAGACGACACAATAATAAGAAACAAATGCATACTACTATCTTCTATCTCATTTTCTCGCAGCGCTAAACAAAGGATGTATATATGTTTGTTTCTTTTACTGGAAGATGGCATTCGCGAAAGCCACTATAGTGGCGCGTCCTACTAAAAGATGGCATTCGCGAAAACTCCTATAGTTATGCGTCCTACTAAAAGATGGCATCCACAAAAGCCATTATAGTGGCGCATAGTGCTTAAAAAGTTACAGAAGTTTTCACTTTATTAAAGAAGTTTTCACTTTTAAAAGATTCTATACAAACTTTTGTGTCATTTTTGTTTTATTTTGTACAGAAATATATACATAAGTTTTCTCAATGAAATATAGATCAAGAATATAAACTAGTTGCAATAAACTTTCTAAAATTGTTCAGGTTGCGTATTCGGTACGTGATGCCGGCAACGCACTTGACGCTGCGCGAAGAGGACGTGGTAAGACTGATCTTGGAGTTCCTCCACAGTCGTGACCTTCACATCTCGCAGCTTTCTCTGGAACGTGAGACAGGAGTGATAAATGGTCAATACAGCGACGACGTACTATTCTTGAGACAACTTATACTTGATGGACAATGGGACGATGTGTTGGAATTTATACAGCCACTGGAAGCACTACCGGATTTCGACATGAGAAAATTTACTTATTCAATATTAAGACATAAATATGTTGAATTATTGTGCATCAAATCGGAAGCAAATTTGATAGCAGCCGGAACAAATGGTAGCGTTGATAACGCAGTAGAAGAAGTTGTCAAAGTTCTTAGCGATTTGGAAAAGGTTGCACCAACCAAAGAGGAATACAGTAGTTTTTGTCTATTACTAACACTTCCACGATTAACCGATCATTTACAATACAAGGATTGGAATCCTAGTAATGCTAGAGTACAATGTTTTCGTGAGGTACATCCATTGGTGGAAAAGTTTTTACCGGGTGATAGAAAATCAAACGATTTAGTTCATCCTGTAACATCTGCGAAAAATGACAGGCTTATTCAATTGATCATCAAGGGTATTCTGTACGAATCATGCGTTAATTATTGTCAAGCTAAAGCAACTGGTTTGAAGGAGAGTGAACAGGTAAGGAATATTTATGATATTCATTATAAAATCACTGTAAATAGGACATGATCATTATTTTCTATCATTACAGGTCGAGATGAGTTTCTGCAGGTTGTTAGACGGTTCTATCGGTTTTAGTGACTCAGATCTGAGTTTATTATCCTGGCTTCAAAGTATACCGCCGGAAACTTTCGCTGTACCATTCGCTCAAAGAACATTGAACGTTGATGTGGAACGTCTCGAAAGGCCATCTTTGGAAACTTCATGGACCGAACACATGTTAATAACACCCATCAAACCGAAGACTTTTCCTCACAGTGCTATGCCCTTTACCAGACCTAGATCGGCAGCAGACATGATGTCACGTAGTTTGGTGCCAGCTTTGGAAGCTGGTCCAGGTCCTAAAAATATGCCAATACCATCGGCAGCTTTGATGGCATTATCCACTGGTGACATCAATCTTATGTCAAGATCCTCCTTCGCAAGTTTCCACTTAACCGGTTTCAAAAATAACAAGTTAATGAATACTAGCGTTGACAGGCTATTCGAGAACGAAGGTGATGTCTTTCTTAGTTCTAGTTACGCTGATTTTCAACTTTTACCGTCGATACAAGAAACAACTACTACTACTACGACTACTAGTAATAGTAATAGTCATCCTAAAGCTCCACCTAGGATCAGAGGACAATCAAAAAGTCCTGAAGGTTGGTTACTTCATAATAAATCATCAGATAATCCAAACATTTCGAAAATTAACTATACGTTTCTTTGTTTTAACTTTACAGGAATTAAAGCGGCAGATCCTTCAGCAGCATCCACACCGGAACGAAGAATTTCAGGCAGAGAATCACCAGCACCATCGACAGCTAGGAGTTCTAGAAGAGACTCATTGGCTGAAAAACCTACAGGTGTTGCTGCAAAGATTACGGAACCATCGGTAATCCCAAGCAGAGCTATGCCAGTGGATCAATTTGAACAAAGCTATAACGGTGATCTATTTAAAGAATATCAGAAACAAAAACAGAAGTTGCAAGAGACTATTCAACAGAAGGAAAGGGAAAGGGACGAATTGGTGAAACAATTGTCGACCCCGTTGCCACCTCAAATTATTGAAAAACGACTACAAGCTGATGGGTGAGTTCAAAATGTCTTATTATTAGGACTTTGTCCTGTTATCCCTAAATTTATAGCCTATTTGTTAGTTCTGGAAGGTTGCTAACTTCACCCTTAAACCCTCCTCCTTTATTTGGGCTTGGGACTGGCAAGAAAATGAAAATATCATTTCCTTGGTATAAGATCTACGTCATCTAAGATTTATAATCCTTTCACGTAAAGTTGGTTACGAGTAAATGATGTTATGCAACGACGACCATAACCTCTTGACCATACTAATAAGGAATTAATTTAAACAGTTTAAACATATGATTCCTTCCTACGATTTCATTAGATTTGTTGTTTGATTTTTAGTCAAAGTAAATATCTAATTAGTTATGGTTAGCATCACGTAATAGTATCATTTTCTTATCTGTTTAAATTCGCCTACGCGCAGTGAGTTGAAATTGCAGTTAATCAAGCCACGAGTTGTTGATTACATTCCCCGACAGATGGCGGTATTAGAACGTCAAATATATATTTCTTGATCCTAAACGCTCGCCAAGAATAGAAATCCGTTCATATGGTCTAGACACCGATGTGGCGCCATTCGAAATAGCATCGAGAATCGCTAATAAACTCGCTTCTTATATTTTTTTTCTTTTTCTCATACATATCTGGCATTGACCTCCAATGCCATTCCAGGAATAATTGAATTTTATTCAAAAGGGAAACCATAGATTTTAAAATAGATCTTCACGTTTAGTTTTTTTTTACAATTTGGTTCACACGAGTTCTGACGAACATATCCGGTCAATTGTCAACCATAACGAGTTTATGTCAGTAATTCCTATTTCCCATGATACTTAGGACTAGTAACATTGTTGTTGTATAAATAAAGAATGGATTACGAGTCAAATAAAAAGGTTCTGATTTATCAGAAACATTCCCATGGTAATACTTATAGGGTTGACCTCGATACTTTGATATTCCAAATTGGATTTAAAACGAAAGTGGAATTTGAGTATGGTTCATTGACACCAATGTGGACATTGTTGTTTCGAGGCCGGATACCGGATGCATGGAACCACAGTCACGGGCGAAATCGTGACCGTATGGGTTTTATTTTATTTTTTTTTTTTTTGCTTGCTTGCCATTGCTCGTCTGCTTCTCCACCCCGGTGATTCATTCCCATAGCTTAGCTTAGCTTTGTCGTACATATTTATGGTGCCATTTTCTCGTTCATGCGCGTGACTGCGTTGATAGGTTTACATGCGTGACTATACATGTTTCCTTTTTTTTTTTTCTTTTCTTGTCAATATGTTAAAGATTTTGTTAAAAACACATACACATATTTATAAGAAAAAAAAAAAGATGGATGAATCTTTGGTAACCATAAGATGGTTATTTATTATCATTGATTGACTATTATTATGTCAACTAACAGAGCAAAAGATTTTTCTTTTTGTTTTGTTTTTGTTTTGTTTTACTTTCTTATCTAATTTCTCTTACTTTTACTTCTCGTTTGAAATTCTTCGTTTATATTTCGGTTACATTTTAGAATAACAATGATCGATCTTTTCTAGGTTAGAATTTTTTTCTTTTTTGTTCGTTATTCATATACAGAGTGTCCCATATAACTGTATTCACGATTTTTCAAGTACTTTAAACACAAAGTATTTTCTAATAACATTAAAGTATTTTATATTAATTAAAAATAAAATATAATTAAATTAAAGTATTTTAATGAAAAAAAGTTTAACTGTTTTTGATTGACTATTGGGATCTCTAGCACTTGAATACGCTATCTGGTGGCTAAATTCAAAATTAGAGTAGATAGGTCAAATTGCTACGCCACGTCCCTGCCAGAGATCCCTTGGGATCTCTAGCACTTGAATACGCTATCTGGTGGCTAAATTCAAAATTAGANACTTGAATACGCTATCTGGTGGCTAAATTCAAAATTAGAGTAGATAGGTCGAATTTCTAAGTCACGTGGGATCTCTAGAACTTGAATACGCTATCTGGTGGCTAAATTCAAAATTAGATTAGATAGGTCGAATTGCTACGTCACGCCTCTGCCAGAGATTGGGAATACATTGCAATAGGTTATAATTTTTGAGGTTAACTCTTCACTTTTTTTTTAAATGGCGCCCTATATTTTTGACTTTACAATATTAACACGTTGAGAGTGCCACGTCAGTCATAAATGACTGACACTTAACTTTAAGTTCATACCGTGTCAGGTGCGTGGCCTGACAAAGATTTCTCTAAGAATTCACGTGGCATTCGACGTGGTAATACAAATTCAACAAATTCAAGTGTATCAATGGGACACCCTGTATAAATTACATTGGAAAATATATTTGATTAGTTTCTCTTAGATTGAATTTCACTTGATGATGATGATGATGATCGTTCATGTCAAATACGAGAAGATCGTCGTAAATAAAGTGACTTTCACTGTACCAAATAATCATATATATATATATGTGTGTATTTATGTATGTGTACTTGACAATTCATTTTGAGTTAATATTAATCCTCGTTAACATATCTTTCTTTAATATTATGTACAAAAATAAGATGGATAATTATTCAATGTGAAAGTTAACGATTTTCAACAAACCAACCTTTTGTTTTCCTAGAAAACGTTCTTTCCTATATATATATATTCATTCATTTTTTACACATGTAAAGAGGGATTTTTTTTCCATTACATAATTATTTTTATACAATCCAGTAAAAGTTGTAACGCGAATATTATTTGATTTAATAAAATCAAAATTAAATTTATTTGTGAAATATATTTGAGAATAAACAAAGTTTCACATTACACATTCAAAATCATCACATTCTATAAATCAATGTAAATGAGAGAAAATAAGAGAATCATGATTTGGTTTAACCTGTTGAAACAAATCGAACGTATTTTCATTAGTAATATTCTGTAAACGTACACACTGTATAAAAATTCAATACTTAAAGTAGATAGTGTTTAGAACAAGTGAAATAACTGTACCTCACAGGTTTCTTACTTTTAACTAAACCTTTCGATTCACAACATCTGTTGGATATCATCTTCATGAACGTGTTAGAGAACATTTTACCTCTCTTTCTTTCTTATATCAGAGATATCATTTATTCTTCTTTCGTGAAGTAGCATTATCACTTAACTTAAATAGAAAACCAATTGAACGTACTCGAATCATAATGCTCTCACTGATAAATTCATTATCAATTTAATATAGTAGTAATAATAATACGAAGAAGAAGTATTCATCATTCGTAAGTTAGTTAAATAGAAGGAGAAAGAAAATAAAATGAAAAGTAAGGAAGATATAAAATAATAGCAGGAGAAGTGAGTAAGTAAATATTAAAACATACTTTATGAATAGTTAATATTTAACAAACGAGAGTGCAACGTACTATTTATGAATTTAAAATCGATAGCGAAAATACCACGTGAAAGTTAAAGTTTCACGTGGCTACTCATGCATCGAGTTATATATGTTTGTATATATATACATATATGTATATGTTTCATTCGATTACAATGCTTCTTTTATTTCTATACGTTCTGATAATTCAAATAATATTTTTATTCGACGATATATTTTACCTGTTGTAAAGTACAAAGTATGGTATTTAAAAAAAAGAGAAAAAAAAATGAAATATTTTAGACGTGTCATTTCGAATAGATTTAAATATCAAAGTTGCATAGAAATTTTTTTTCGATAGATCTGAAACATTATTTTTAGTTTTGTAATTATTTCATTTACAAAAATTCTAATAATAATAACTTATTATCAAATTTCAATTGAATTAAATATCAAAGTTGCATAGAAATTTTTTTTCGATAGATCTGAAACATTATTTTTAGTTTTGTAATTATTTCATTTACAAAAATTCTAATAATAATAATTTATTATCAAATTTCAATTGAATTAAATATCAAAGTTGCATAGAAATTTTTTTTCAATAGATTTGAAACATTATTTTTAGTTTTGTAATTATTTCATTTACAAAAATTGTAATAATAATTTACGATAAATTTTTATTTTATTTTTTAACTCTTTTTTAATGCTACTGGATTAGTAATTTGTGTTTATTACAATTGCATAATATGAGTTTATTATTTTTAAAAATATTTTCCTTACTTTTTGAAATTCTTTTTCTATTTTATTTTAAATTAAATTAAATTTATTAAATATTTAATAAAATTAAATATTATGTTATGAATATAATAATATAATAATATTATTATATAAATTAAAAATATAATAATATAATATTATAATTCTATAATAATTTAATAAACTATTAAAGTAAATTTTAAATTTAATTAAATAATATAATAATAATATAATAATATAATAATATAATTCTATAATAATTTAAATTAATAATACAATAATATAATTCCATAATAATTTAATAAATTATTTAATTAATAATATAATAATATAATTATATTCTAATATTAATTAAAAATATAATAATAAAATAATATAATTCTATAATAATTTAATAAATTATCTAATTAATAATATAACAAACCTAATTCTATAATAATGTAATAAATAATTAAAATAAATTAAATTTAATTAAAATTACCATACAATATTAGAAAGAACACACGTTATAAAATGAATCTTAACATTTTGAAATTCACTAGTATTTTGTTCAAAGTAACATACAATCAAATTGATTGATTAGAATTAGATTTTTATTAACAAAAAAAAAATGTAAGTTTCTTACTTTATCAAATGTTAACAATCCTATTAATTGAAATAAAACTGAAAATATAAAAAGAAAGCAAATTATATACGATAGGTAGTAGAACTAGCGATACGCTTTGTTATTACGAACGAAGTCAAGCACACACATAGATACACATATACACACATAGAGAACGGTCAGTATGGTTGGTTCTAATGGCAGGAGGCTGCTCAAGTGAAGCTCGTGGAACGGCTCCTGCTCGACTCGCTGATATTCGACGCCAAGCTTCCTTCGTGGCAGCATCGTAAAACTCGTGTCAGTGTTTATTTCTCACCAAAAAAAAAAAAAAACAAAGCAAAACAAAATATAAACTTTATCTTTGATTTGTTGTTCCAAAAGAAAGCAAAAGTTTTCCAACATTACGAAGTTTTAATTCTTGCACGATCAAAAAAACACAAAGTTGTGTGAACTATTTGTTATTGTTTTTATTTTTTCTTTTTTCTTTAGAAGAAAATCCCCACTTGTTTGACAATTGTTTTTTTCTTTCTTTCTTTCTTTCTTTTGTACTGAAGTTTTTGTTATTATTTTGTATTTTGTACTTGTTCGTGAGTGTACTCGCTAAGAACGTTCTAATCTTCTAGTGTATAATAGTTTAGGATTTCATCTTGACTATGTCGGAATCATCGTAGTTGAAAAAGTTCAGTAGCGTGTAATAGTTACGTGGAAAAAAGGGAATTCTTCTAGCGAGGATGATTTATCATAAACCGACGACACCGAGATTCCGTATTGCCGAGCGTGTTTGCGTGTCTGTAAACAATCGGCCGGTATACAATAAACAAAATCACAGTAACAATTGTAATCTAAGGAGTACCGGTTCTACCCCACCTTGCATTAATCGGTAAATTTGTCAATAATTTGTTTTTTATTATATCAATATCTTATATGAATATTTTACATGAATATTTTACATGAATATGCATGAAGAAAAAATAATTTTAATTATTGAATATAATTATTAGATATGAATTAGTAAAATCAGTTAACGACATAAAGATACTTGTAATAAAGTATTTGATTTTTTTAGTGAAACACTTTGATTGAAATTATTCTCAGTGYTGTAAATGATTGATTACATTTGAAAGTAAAAATGCGATGTAATAATTGAATTATTGAATATAATTATTAAATGTAAATTAGTAAAATTAATTAATGAATTAAACATATTTTTAATAAAGTATTTTATCTTTTTCTAAAACACTTTAACTAGAATTATTTAGCATACTTAAGAAAGGTTCATTACATTTGAATTAAAAAATTCGAAGAATTAATTTAATTATTAAATATAAATATTAAATGTGAATTAGTAATATAAATTAATGCAACACACATACTAATAATACTAAATATTATAATTTACTAAATAATATAATAATAATACTAAATAAAATAAAATAATACATAATGATAAAGTATTATTTTATTTCTATTAAAAACATTTCAATTAAAATAATTCAGTACACTCCAAAATGGTTGATTACATTAATTAAATTTGAAAGTAAAAATTCAAAGAAATAATTTGAATTATTAAATATAATTTATTATTAAATCTTAATTAGTAAAATTAATCAAAGAAACAAACACATTTGTAATAAAGTATTTCATGTTTTACTAAAACACTTTACTTAAAATTATTCTCAACATTGAAAATGATTGATTACATTTGAAAGTAAAAAATTCGAAGAATTAATTTAAATTATTAAATATAATTTATTAATAAATTTAAATTAGTAAAATTAATCAACTAAACAAACATACCAATAATAAAGTATTTTATCCCTTAAGTGTTTTTACAAAACACTTGAACTAAAATTAAATATATTCAGGATACAATTTAAGAATGATTGATTACATTTGAAAGTAAAAATTGGATTAATTTTGTCAAAGTTTAATTTTTTTCAAAATTAATACTTTAAAGTTAATAATGAAAGTAAGAAAAGTGAGAAAAATGATAGAATTTTCATTCTACCTTAATCCCTGTAGTAAACTCATCAATTTTCTAGCACGGATGTTCAAAGAATTTATGAACAATTTCCTTCAATTTTCCCCACTCCATCAGGAAATTGACGATATGAGAGTTCTGATTTTCGTGATTCATACCTATCAGACAAACTACATGGCACATACATATAGTTCACACACATACACATATATACATATATACTTTATCTACAAACTTAACCGTTTGACAAAGAAATGAAAAGAACAATAATACGAATAATAAGATTAAACGAGAAGAAACTAGAAAAAAGTAATAAAAAAAATTAAAATAACTATATAAATTGGACCAATGACGCGGCGTGATATTATCTAACGGAACGACGACTATGACGGACGACAAATAATCGTAAAAAGTACACGCGAAATATTCGAGATAACGATTTGGAAAATATAATGGAATCTTAGAGTGAAACGTAGCGCGAAATAAAAAAAAAAAAATAAAAAGGAAGAAAAATAAAGAGAGAGAGAGAGAGAGAGAGAGAGAGAGAGAGATAGCTAGCGGAAAAAAATAATAGATAAGGGTGGTGGGAGGAGGGGGAGGAAAAATAAGATTGTTAGATGGTTTCGTGTTATAATATTTTGTATTACAGTTATCCTTTAATTGGCTTGTTTAACAATTAGTTTGTTTATGACGAAACTTTGCGTACAATCTGTGTATAATATGTTTGATGATTACAACATTTATTTAACTTTATATTTATATAAAAAAAAAAAACTAAATAATATATAAAAAAAATTAATATAAAAAAATAAATATGAAATTAAGTGAATTGATGCAACGAAATGTAAATGACAAATTTAACTTTCTCACACACACACACAATTACTGATTTAAATTATTATATTTAATTTAATTATATATAATAATAATAAATGTTAAAATATTAATTATAATAATTTATATGTATTATTATAAAAATTATATAAATATATTATAATAATTATGTTATTATAATTCAAAATAATATTCGAATTACGATGATAATTGTTGTTGCAATTTTCATTTTTAATTGATTAGATTTTAATTGATTAGACATTTTTAATTTATATTTAATTAATTAAATTAAATCATAATTTAATTTGTATTGTTTGTTTTTTATTGTTTGTAGTATAAAACAACCTTTAGGTAGTAAAGGTCCATCGCCAGTTCACGCAAGTACACCTGTCAGATCTGGTATCCAATCACCAAAACCTTTGATCAATGGTTACGATCAAGTCACGTAAGTTTTATTATAAACAATTCTAATCTAATATAAAAATATAATGAACAATTTATTGAATAATAATTAATAATCAATTGTTTTTATTTATTTTTTTTTTTTTTTTTAATGTAGAAGGCAAAATTCAGCACCGTGTGTCAACGAATCAGGGATTCACGAGAGTCATTATGATATAGTCAAGACAACAAAGGTAAATATTCAATTTTTATTATTATTCTTTTTTTTTTTATAGAATTAATAAACTTTTAGCATGTATCATATTTAAAAAGAATACTGTGCTTTATTATTAACAATTTAATTTATAAAGAATTTATTTTGAAATTTATTGTTTCATTCTTGTGATATTGCAAACTTTTATTGATTTTTTTTATCCTAGAAACAAAAAGAGGATCTAGTTTGGGTTCAATTTGGTTTTTTCAAGCTAGATAAGAGTATAATTTATAATAATTTATTAATTATTTAAGAATAGTATGGATATATATATATATANCTATATATATATATATATATATATATATATATATATATATATATATATATAGTATGGTATATTATATAGTATGATATATTATATATGTGGTATAGTATGGATATAATATATATATATAGTACTAATTAAAACTACTAGCACTAATTAATTAAAATACTTTTAATTTAAAAAAATTTTAAAATAAAAATTAATATTATTTATATATATATAATATATTAAATTTAATATTTAATAATTTTTAATATTAAATTTATAATAAATTTAATACTCTTTAATATATTTAATATTAAATATATATAATAGTATACTATTACTTATATATATATATATCTATTATTTTTATATATATAGATATATAATATGGTATAGTACTTTTTAATTACTAGAATATTATTAATTATACTCTTATATATATATAAATGAACGAGATAGATTTAATTCTTCTTTAATATCAATTATTCAATTCCTTGAACGTTCTTAATTCATTGCAGATATATATATATATATTAAAAAATTCTTAGTTTAATCGTACTAATTGCTTTTAAGTGGCTACTTCTGCATGGATGGTTGAACGTTTTCCAACTATTATCAGATATCCTTAGATCTTCTCAAAAATACTATTACGAACTTTTCATTTTCAATAATCTTACCTTAATCAAAGATTTATAACGTTGAACGTTAATTTATTAAAACAATATAAAAATATTTAATTAATTATGATCAGAATTCTCACGAAAACTCGTATCCGTTCTATTAACTTGAAATTCACGACAAAAGCGTAGAATATAAAAAAAAAAAAATAAAAAAAGGTTAGGAGAGACACAAGTATACTTCCGTTGACGAAGATTACATCCGGATAAATGTAACAATGGTTGTGTGGCGTCAGCCGTAAATTTGCATTTTAAAAGCCTCCTTTTTCGTAGCTTTACGAACTAAATTCCTCAGCTATTGGTGGAAAAGAAATAAAAAAATTAAAAGAAAAGAAAAGATAAAGTCAAAGTAAAATATAAAAAAATAAATAACAGGTTGATAAAATAACAGGTTTTTTTTTTTTAAATTGATTAATAATTTACACGTTAAAAATTATTTATGTTTTTATATTTTTATATTATAATTAATAAATTAATAATAATTTTGTATTTTCGTGTATCAACTGTTGGATACATTTTTCGTGTAATTTATAAATATAATAAAAAAATTAAATTAATAATATTTAATATATAAATAATAAATATAATATAATAAATACATTAAAATAATAAAAAAAAAAAAGAAAAAAATATTAATCTTTTTGTTTATATGATTCTGTGTTTTCGAGTATTACGTATAACTACATTTATTTTTTCGTGTAATTTAAACAATTGATTAAAAATTAATTCAAGGTGTTTATATATAAAAAAAAAAAAAAAATTGTTTCGTATTTTAATCTAAAATTTGATTTTTAAAGTTACACACACACCTATCGTGTAACAGTTGACATCATTGTCTTTGTTTGGTCTCGTTGATGAGTCAATAGGTCATGGTCAGTGTTTCGTTTTATATTTTTTCTTTTTCCTTTTTTTTTTTAATTTACCACGAATAGACGTATCAACTTTTACAAACTTTATATACATATGTGTGTGTGTATATATCGTAATGAGAACTTTCCTTATACGTTGAATCGAGAGTTAAAATTACAACACGTAAGATCAATTGCAATACTTGTAAGTTTATACGTTCCTTGTGGTATTTCAAAATATAATATCAAAATAATATATATATATATACTAATAAATTTTGAATCTAATGAAAACATTTCTTCTAAGTTGTCAATGTTTTATATCTCTGTCAGTAAAAACGTGACGATATCAAATAGGTTACACGATTATGCGAACATTTATAATAGTTGATATAAAATTGATCACAATAATCGTATGAATCGTGCATTCCCTAGTGGTGCAACGTGCATCAATCTTTTATTTATGTATAGCAAACTGCTGCAGGTAGATAACTCTCTCTATATATATATGTATATATTGCAGCATTGAATGAAATATGATGAAAATAGATTGAAATGATATGCATATAATAATTATAATATAATCATTTGAAAGTTCGTGTATCTTTTTATATATATAAAATTATATAACTATATATAATCGTATCATGATTTAAAATTTAATGTTGCAATGAAAAATATATGTCGATTATATTCGTCTAGAAAATTTATATATATATAGATTGCAGTATTCAGTGAAATATGGTGAAAATTGATTGAAATGATTTAATAATAATAAATAGTATAATTATTATAAATAATATAGGAATTATAGTATAATTATTATAAATGATATTAGAATTAATTATAGAATTAAATTTTATATATATATATATATATATATATATATATATATATATATATATA
>NW_015149027.1:623923-638763 GCF_001465965.1 Polistes dominula | reverse complement strand
TATAATATATAAATTTTATTTATTAATTTATTTAATTAAATTAAATAATTAAATTATATTAAAATAATATAATAATAATAGTATAATCATTATCAAAACTTTGTGTATCATTTTATATCATTTATTAATTAATTAATTTATTATAAATTATTACTTATATAATACATAATATATATTAAATATATAAAATTATATAACTATATATTCGTATCATGATCAAAATTTAACGTTGAGTTAGTTCATTTAGAAAAAAAAAAGTATATATATATATATAATAATTCATAGGACAAATCTGCATTATGGAATTTTACTTGCAAGGTCTCGTTCACCCACGTGTAAAATTCTAACGACCATATTAACTATTCTATTCTATTTATTAGAGAATCGTACTATTGAATAAATCTTTTATTAAACGACGACGCAATTCGTTCATGTTAATCTAACTCACGTAATAATACTATATATATATAATACAAACACACACGCCTTCTCAGACAAAACCGTGAAACATTGTGAAGAAGATATTTGTCTTCGTACGCGAATTTTTTTTTCTTCTTTTTTCTATGCGTAGGTGAGTTCAATTTTTTTTTTTTTTTTACTTGACTTTTAAAAATATTTTTTTTTTTTTATTAGAATCTTCTTCCTTGATATTCGATGACTATCACATAAGTCTGGTTAAAAATGTTTTTTAATTTCAATTATCAATGTTTACAAAAATGATTGAACATTGACGATGAATTATTTTGATATTTGCATATATACATTACAAATTTAATATCACACACACACACACAACACAGATTAATTATTATATTAATATATATTTTTTTTATTTCAATTATCAATGATTAAAAAAATGATTAAACATTGACGATGAATTATTTTGATATTTGTATATATACAATACAAATTTAATATCACACACATACATTAATTATTATATTAATATTATACACGTAAACATAATATTATTACACGTATGCATATGCATTTTTTGTTTATTATTATTTTAAATGGTAATTCTATTTTTTTTTTTTAGTGTTCTATTTTATTTTATTATTTTATTACGTAGTACTATTTTTAAAAATATTTTTTATTTAATGGAAACTTTTGTCCTGAGTTCCTTTCTTTTTATTTAATTTAATACGAAACTTTCTCTACTCTTCTATTTATTTCATAGAAATGAAATAAACATACTATTAGAATCATACTAACTTAAATAACGTAATCACATAGTTGAAAATGCAAGACTCGTTATGCGATCTTTTCGTAGATTGTAATTCAACACGTCTGTTTGTTTCTAGTGTCAGTTTTCCGAAAGTGTATACACTTTTACAACATATCAGATGTATAATATAATTTCAAGGTGAACTAGAATCTATAGTTTATTTCATATGTGTAGGTGTTTTAATGAGAAACTTAGTAACTCGATAACAAATTGTTTTGTATTCTTCACAAACGATAAATCAAATTTTTCATTTGATTACTTCATAAATACATCAAAAATTAATTTCCCTATATGTACGTATTTTTACATAATTTTTTGCATAAGTTGTACTTACGTATATAAATATATATTTGTTTTTAATTATAAAAATAATATAAAAATGTAAAAAATTGATTCAAGTAATTCGTGCATTTGAAAAATGACGAGTTTATGAAGCAAGTATTTATCAAGGTTCGCTGATCTTAAGTTTCATATTACGTACCAACCATACAAAAGAAGTCTTTGTATATAGTATACATATGTATATATATATATATGTAAAAAGTACATTCGTATGCAGTTTATTCATACGTCAAGGGAAAATATGCAGCTCCATCTCGTTGCATACTAACGTCGATTATAGTAGAAACCTGTAAATACATGTTTTTTTTTTATATTATTTCAATGCATTAATACCACAAACAATTAAGTTCCTATTGGTGGGTAATATTCTGTAATAAAGGTCGTCGATAATGTAGAAAAGTATAATTAACAACAAATTTTTTTCTAAACATTACGTATAGTGATTCCTGTTGAATATATCTTCGAGAATACATCAAATGACATAACACATAACGTTAGTTAGGTTTGTAAGAACAAAATAATCCTGAGTCATCAACCATTTTAGTTCACAAACGTAATCGTACGGTAATCACACAACGTTCTGTTTGCTAAACAAATTATTCACTTCATCTTAAAGTTCACGATCAGTGAAAGTGAAACCTTAAACGTTTTTATCTACTTTGTGTTGTAACAATTTACACGAATGATATTGAATTGAGTTTTGTTTTTGCTATTAAATCAAACAAATTATTCTCATCTTAAAGTTCACGATCAGTGAAAGTGAAACCTTAGATATTTTTATCTACTTTGTGTTGTAACAATTTACACGAATGATATTGAAATTTAGTTTTGATAGAGAAGAATGTCAAGGTCAATAAAAGTGCATCTCTTCGAAGATTGAAGAAAGTAACTCGTTGAGTTACTTGAGTTTGTAACAAAATTGAAAGTCAAATTTGACGATTGACTATTTGACACTTGTGACGTGTCAGGGTCAGGTAAACGTGATTTTTTGTCCTATTGTGAAGATTTATCTTCGACAAACTCATATTGTTTGACCTAATATGGTGGCATCGGCTTTACGAATGCCTTCAGAATGGTTGGTGGGGATTCATATGGTGGAGAGTTTCTTTGAGGCTCCAGGTTTCTCTCACTTCGGAGGCCAGCAGTATCTCACCGGACGTGTGTTAGGCAGCACATGCGTTTACATGTAACCCTGTTGTTACATGACTAACGTGTCAACTGATTATCTCACACAACTCGTTTTGTTTAAGTCAGCAAAAAAAAAAAAAAAAGAGATTCAACTTTTATCAATTTGTTCGTCATTTCGAATACAAATTTCACGAATTATGTCGAATGCACATTATCATCATCAACAAACAGCTGCAATACGTCAATTGGAGGAACTCTTTAGGGATGTAAAATTGGAACAACGACAAAACAATCCAGAATTATTTAAACTCGAGATGAAAATAGACAAATGTTGCGACATTCATGGTAAACATGCTAAAGAAAATTGTTGGAATCGTCGTGGTGGTTCTATGAGTAATTTGAATCAAATCAGAAGGGATTCTATGAATCGTCGTCATGATGATGGAAATTCGCCAAGTAGAAGAAGAAGTTCGTTGACAATGTCACATACTAAAAAGGAATTACATCCATCAAGTTTTCCAAACACGTTGAGAAAAAATCCTTTGGGTGCTTCGACCGGTGCTATAAATCATTCCAAAAGGGACCATCCTAATAATACAATTGGTGGATCGAATCTTAAGAGAGATCCTATTGGTAGATCAATGGGTTGTTTGAGAAAGGATACAGTATTGAATTATAATTCACCTTTGAGACGTGATTACGTAGCAAAATCAATGACAAATCTTCGAAAAACTTGTAGTAGTGTTGATGATCATCCTAAAAGTTCATCACAAAATTTATCCAATTTATTTGCAACAAATGTTACACGATTGGACGATCCTAAAAATGAAACTACAACCACGAGTAAAGATGATAATCATCATACGAATAAGAAAATTGTATCCGATGGAAATCTTAAGAGTTGTCTCGCTGGTTCTAGTGGAAATCTTCGTAGTAATCTTAACGTGACCTTGTGCCATGACCCCTTGCACAATTCCAACGGGATTTCAAAGAAGGATGGTAAAACAACATCGTCCATTATACCACCACCTAGTCTAACTCAAACTAGTCGTAGAAGTTCATTCGATAGAAGAAGTAGAAGATTATCTACGGATTCTTTAGATAACCCAAAGAGAAACTCGTGGGATCCAGGTCGTAGAGGTTCTTCTGGATCATCCGGGGGTTGGGATGATCCGATTTGGGAAGAAGGAATTCAGGACGGTGATCAGGTAAGATTCTTCCTTCTTAACTTCTCCTAAAGTCTAGTGGCACTTTCTTGGATGAATTTGGAACTCTACTGAAACTTCTTCTGAGTATTATCTCATGCAGTTGAAATATTACTTTTCTTTCTAAATCAACCAAGAGTCACGCTTGAGTTCATTGTCTTGTTCATCATCTTCTTCTTTGGAGTTCCCACGAAGGGGACAAGATAAAAGTTCTTGAATAAAAGGGAATATAAGAAAGCTACTGACCACGATGTCCTTGTACTTATGGTTAGTGGTTAGATTAAATTTATCGAACCTTTTAAGGAAGTTCTTTTCATGTGTTAAACGTTGAAACGTGGGAAAGCTAGATTATTCCTTATCGCCTACGTTTGTTTAACAACTTGACATATATGTGTGTGTTTATTTATGTTTGCTCAGAGTTACTTTTATCTATTCATGACAAGCGTGTGTTTTTTTTTTCAACTATTTTTTAAAGAAAACAACTTAATTATTTAATTTGTTTGTGTTTTTTTATTCCAAGAAATAATCAGATGATTGTATCATTTGTTTAACAAACTAAAATGTAACATTTGTAAGCTTCGAATTAGTTTGATCGATTTCGAACGTGTTTTATTTCAATCAACTTGTTGGAATGTTTTTATCGTCAAAAGGTATGTTCACGTGGCACGTGGTTTAAAAGACGCATTTGTGCGTCTCTTTGTGCTGACGTCATTGCGTGCCATGCATGGTATGAAACATGGTCACAGGTATTAGTCATCCAAACGATTACGAAAGTTATAAACTGCTACGAAAAATCTTCACGATCTTCTTAATCAAAGAACAAATTCATTTAATATTCTAACATGTACAATAATATTAGTAACAAATAGATAAAACAATTTTCTTCCCATTTTTTTTTTTTAATTTACGATTTTACCTCGTAAGATGGAAATGTTGATTGGTGTTTGACTTTTGCAATGATTTCATCATCGATACGTTTTTTAAATAGACCATTACCTGTTTATGAAAGATAAGATATGAAATACCTGTTAATGCATTTCTTGAAACACGTGACGATGATCCACAGGTACAACCAACCTACGCAAAATTGTCCCTGAATCAAACCCACACATTATTTACTATTCATCATATTTGGTGTTTTATACTTCATATTTTTTTTTATTTTTTTTTTTTTTATTATTCTTACCACCACTTCCACCTTCTCCACTTCCTCTTCCAACTGCTGTTTCCTCGTTTGAATGTTTTCTTGACATAAACTAAAGATTACGTATGAGGTTTTTTTCCTAAACCAACATCCTACATATAAGATCTCTCCCCATATGGTAAATTCCAAACATGGGATGGTTTAAAAGTAGCATACGCGTCATTTAAATGAAATCAAGCGTACGTATTAGAAAAGAATGATGGGATCATTTTTATAAATGGACCCTAGATCGTAAATTTACCTATTAAGACGAATAAAAATGATGATCTACGTTACAGTCAAATCATTTTCTACGAATTTACTATAACAGGGAGTGACAAAGATACACATAGGTTTTTCTTAGAAATTCATTTCTAAAGAATGATCTTTTTATATCCGTTTGTGGTTTTTTCTTTTAATGAGAATCTTCGTTTATGGAGTAACTAGGATGTTTCAGCCATTTTGTTATAAAACGGTAATATAATATAATTCTAAACTGTTTAATGCAAATTAATATTCACTAATAATTTTTGGAAATTCAAAATTAAACATAAAACAACATAAAATAAATAATAATACAAGAAAAAATAATAAAAGCAAGGTTAAGTATATCATATGTAAATAATTGAATTGTAATACAATGCCATCTATTGAAAATTTATAGTATTTAGAGACCTACATAACCTTTAAATAACAAATTCTTAAATTAGCAATAAAAAATAAATTTAAAATTAGGCATAAAACAATATAAAATTTTTAATACAATATATAAATAATAACATACAAAATAAAACCACAATTAATAATATAAAATGCATTACAAAATATAAAAAGTAAGGTTAGTTTTGTCATATATAAATCTGAAAAAAACGTAAAATAACAGAATTGTAATACAGCGCCATCTATTAAAAATTTACAGTACTTAGAGACCCTAATAAATATGTACGACTCCCAAAATATATTAGACCCCCATAATAATGAGTCAAATATAAATGTTATCTTTAAATGGCACGTGACGTGACAGGAAAGGTGAGAAAGGGGGTTGTTGTTGATTCCTCAGGAAATGCAATTCGATGCAATTTCAGATAATGCAAGTACTATCTATGCGTGACTTTTCGGTCGACGAACACGAAACGAGATTTCTATGGGTGTAATGATATAATGGTGTAATCTTTAAAACAGTTGTCTCACGGTAAAACACATTGAAAATGATGACCGATCGTACCTCGATACCGTTAGGTTAAAAAATAAATCTAAGCTTATTTAAATATAAATATGCATAATACTCGTAATTGAATACGCGAGAAAATCAATAAGAAATAAGAAATAGCAGACAGAAAGGTTCAAAGTAAAAAGGGTTCGTTAAACGTGTCTTATTCTTGATTGAATTTATTATCATCTCACGAATACTAAGAAATAGAAATTGAAATTGAAATATACAACGTAACGGAACGTCATTCTGAAAATAGTCGTATAATTTAACTTGATGAAATATGTTTTATCTTATTTGTGATATTCTTTTTCATCAAAAGAATCATTAAAATGAGGTTAAAATTGGGGTGGGAGAAACAAATCGATTCAAACGATCAAACAAAGTTATATGATCCTCACTTAACCTCTTTTTGAGTTAACAATGTACCTAAAGATTGCACAATGAATGCAAAAAAAAAATTAGTGTGAGTGAAAAAAAGGTGAAATGTAAACGAGTGAACGCATCCTCATCGATTTGCCAATCGATCTTTGACATTTAACAGCTTTAATTAGAATATTTAACTCGTTTTACTTTTAACGATCAGTCGTACGATCAAAACTTGTCTCTTCTTTTAATTTAGGTATCGTGTAAGAATTTAATACAACAAAGACAAATTTTTGCGTGGTCGTTGGCGCCGTCTGAGTCTGTTAAAATGTGTGCCTAAAATAGGGTGACAAAGGATTTGCTATGCTACTATGTATATACATATATATATATATATCACTTGTTTGTTTTAATTGCCATGAAAAGTATAATCGTGAAAAGGGTACATTGCAATTTCTCGGATCTGGCTTTTTATTATTCAAAGAATTTTGTTGGAATGTTTTGTCAATTCGGTGAAAGTTTTCTATCTGTGACCATTTGTTTCCTGTCCCAACACCATTCCTGTCCCAATACCATTCCTGTCCCACACATTTCTTCCTATTTTATCTTCTTTTACTATTGCAGTTTACAGTAGACTGTATTTTTCAAAAAATGTGGAAACTGTCTTATCTACTGTCGGTATTACAGATGTCTGTAAGTCAATTTTATACAGATTTTTAGCATTCATCGTCATATTTTAGTTTATCAACTGTTTTATCAACGGTTGGTATACAATTTTAGTAGTATTCAAATTTAACTGTAAAAATATTCAAACTTTGGGATTTTTTTTTTTTAATTTTAATGTTTTACGATCTGCTAATAATCAAATAGATTAAAAGAGAAGAATATTATTTAAATAATATTAAGTTAATTGTTATTATTTATCATTAAAATTCATATTCATTGTGGCATATATCAAGTTTAGTATTTTACGACCGGCATAAATGACTTTTATCTTTTTTTTTATTTTTTTTTTAGAATACTTTTAATTGAACATTTAACATTTAACATAAATTATTAGACATTTATATATCGTGACAAAAAAAAAAGTAAAAGTGAGCATATTTTACATATGTATATCTTTTATATAATTATTTATACGGTTTACTGTCCTATCAACAAAATTTTTTATTCGTTAACATATTTAAAACGATCTTTGCGAATTTTCTGATATGTTAATAATTCCACCTTCTCCACTTTACTTTTACTATGCGAATTTTTTAAATTACTTTTAAACACGATTCCGTGTAACGGGCAGGTTGTGTCATGGTCCATGTATCTGGGACCATAATTACATTCACATGCATATTTGTGAAGTAAGGTTTTCGTTCGGCTTATCTTAGTAGTATAGTTTTTGTGAAGTTGAAACTTTTAGAACCGTTATTACCATTTCTAATGTGGAATGGTTTAATCTAAATTTTCTCGCACTAAACGTCAATTCGTTAAATGGACAGTCCCAATAATGTTTTTTTTTTTTTTTGTAAATAAAAATAAAATGTAAGGTTCATATATTACGTAATTTCTGTTAACGATAATCTCAAAAGAACAAAAATATACAAAAATAAATTAGTACTTTTGATAATGAATGATTTATTTCAATGAAATTTAGTTGATATAACCTAACAAAAAAATAGCATAGAAATTTTGAAACAGAAAATATAATATGGTAGAGTGTAATTTTGTAAGAAATTAATTAACGAGTATAAAATAACGTTTCAAAATAATGATTTATATATATATATATATATATATCTTCAACGATCTGTAAAACCTTTCACAAAAATATTTTTAAACTGTAATAGGGGCAATTATAAGTAAATATGTGTGCCATAATTATGAAAGTGATCTAAATCATATATCTTTTGTTTCCAGGTATTTTAAAGAATTACAAATTGAAAACATTTGAACATTAAATGAATTAATATTGAATATAACATTAAAATAACAAACATTGTCTTTAATTAAATTATTATTTAACAATATTATGAAAATTATTACATGAAATTAATTTAATTCTAAAATAATGTGTTTTGTGAAATAACCAATAAAGTTATTTTATTTATTTTTTTTTTTTAATTTTGATTCAGACCACTTTCATATATAAAAGCAAAATACTTATATTAATATAATATTAATATATAATTATTATAATATTAATATAATACCTAATATAAGTATATGACTTATATATTAATATAATAAAATAATTACTTACACATATAAATGTAATATATCGATATGAAAAAAATTATTTTAAATTGTTTCACTTTAGAATGGCTTATAAAATTATTTTAAACAATATTATTTAGAAAGAATCATTTAAAAAAAAAATAAAAAAAATAGAAAGAACCTTGTTAAGGCATATGTCACATAAAACAGATCATTTTCCATACGGTTAAGTATGCACCGATTTGGTAAGTTGTATTTCCTGTATGTAAGAAACTCGGTTAACAGGTCCCATTTAATTTTTCTTTTTTTTTTTTTTTTTACAGTCACCTTTTAACCTATTCCCTCCTTTTTTCTCGGCACGTGCTCTGTTACAAAGACGTTGACAATACTTCATTTTATTTTATTTTTAAATGAAATGAGTATGATGGGGAAAAAGTAGGTAAACGCCCGGTTACTACTCTCTAGAGAAATTCTATCTTTATTTATTTATTTATTTATTCTTCTTCTTTTTGTTTACTTAAATTATTTTTTTTTTTTTTGTATAGACAATTGACCAAGACGTATATTTTGTATTTTTATTGTTTTTCTTATTTGCTTATTTTATTTTTTATTTTTATTTTTGTACAGACAATTGACCAAGACGTATTTTTTTTTTCCTCATAAATTATATCATTTCCGTTTCAATTATTTGAAACTATTCGACACCTTCGTTAACCTTTCGTTTATTTCTTCATTCAAGATTAAATGCATTCTATTCGTGACTTGTTATATTGAATTTATTATGATTCAAACTGATATGAGAATACATTTTCATTATACTAATCGTTATCGAGATATACATTTATAAAACAACATGATTTCACTTTGTCTTGTACACGAACTAATACTATTTGTTATTATTTATTATATTCTTTTTGTTTTGTCGTATGATAAATACATTTTATGATAAAATAAGTTGTCAATTGTTAAAGTCAAAATTTAATTAAAAAAAAGAAACAAATGAGTTTATCAGAATTATTTCATACACATACCAAATTATTTTAGAACTAAATAAATGTCAATGTAATATTATAATTTTCATGATATTATTAAAAATATAAATTTCATTTGAGATTATTATTTGTTATTTTAATATTATATCAAATTTATTTAGAGTGTGTGTGTGTGTTCAAATCAATTAAATTAATTCAATGCAATTTTTCACGATATTTAAATAAAAATGAATTTATTTAAGTAAATATTTTTTATTATTTTAATATTATATAAAATTTATTTACAGTGTGTGTGTTCAAATCAAATAAATAAATTCAATGTAATAATTTTCACAATATTGTCCAAAATAAATTTAATTACAGATAGTATTAATTATTATTAAAATTCAATATAATAAATTATTATAATATTATTTCAATAGTATAATATTCAATATAAAATTCATTAAGTGTATGTTCAAATCAACTAAATTGATTCAATGCCATTATTCATTAATTCAATTCATATTTGAATAAAAATGTATTTATTTAGCTAATGTTTTTTTTTGTTATTTCAATATTATATAAAATATTCATCTTAATATATATAAATTACGTGTCACGTTGTTTGTCCGCAATGGACTCCTAAACTATTGAACCGATTTTAATCAAATTTTGCATACTGTGTGCAGTTTCATTCAACTTGAAAGATAGGATAGTTTATATCTCAATTTATAATCGCAATTATTTGTTTATTAACAAAGAGTCATGATAATCTCTCTTAGTTCGATAAGATTTTAACAGATGGCGGTATAAGGTAATTTGTTAATTTAAAGACGTGTGTATCGGACTAGTTTAAAATATATTCTAATGAATTAATTCATGAAAATATTTGGAAACAATATTAATATATGATTTAAATCATTTTCAAAAGTTATAAACACAATTAATTTCATTTGAAAATTCAAATTAGAAAATATTAATTGTTACAGGACAAATATTATTTTTCTTGATTTATTCTCTAATCGGATATAGTTAAAATACTTTCTCTAAAATGCATCCGCCAGGAATTATTTTATTTGCATTAAATTATTTCTCTAGAATACACGTTCATCTCGATTCATTTCGATTATACGTTTTGCGACCTATTTATACTATACAAGAGAGTTTTCGTTTGAAGAATCTTTCAACAAATTGGTGCAGAGAGAAAACTGGTCTTCTTAAGTTTGCTCGCTCGATCGCACTTCGTATGATTATTTTTTTCATTTTTTTTTTTCTTTTATTTCTATTTGTGTATTTTATTTTATGTTTCTGTACGAGTAAAAGAGGACGAATGTTAATTGATCTCATTCTCTCTCTCTCTCTCTATCTCTCACTTTCTTTCTTTCATTCGGAAGATTGATCCGTTTGTAATTTTTTAAATGAATGAAACTTTCGTGCATACCAACGAGTACCAGTTTCACGATGTTAAAAAATTAATAATAAAAATAATAAGATATTGTATTTATTTATCTAAATTTTATTTTATATATATATATATATATATAAATGTTTGTTAATAATTATAATTGTGTATAGATAGCAATCAAATATATAAAACGTGACAACTCTAATTTTGCAGTGAAAGGAAACAAAATAATATTAATTTAATTAATATAATAATTAATATAATATATTATAAATAAATTATTAATATTATAAATATAAATATTAATTAATATATATATTTGTAGGTTTTTTTCTAATACATAAATAATTGTTAAATAATTGTTTAATTGTGTATAGATTGTAATTAAACATATAAACGTGACAAAATTCTAATTTTGCAGTGAAAGGAAACAAAATTATAATAATTTAATTAATATAATAATTAATATAATATATTATAAATAAATTATTAATATTATAAATGTAAATATTAATTAATATATATTTGTATGTTTTTTTCTAATACGTAAATATTTATTAATAATTTCAATTGCATATATATTTGTATATATATTTTAATTGAGCATAAATTAATTAAATTAAATTTATATTATATTTATATTACATTTATTTTATTTATAAATTTAAATTATATTTCAATTTTATTTATAATTATATACAAATTAAATTAAAGTAATTTATACTCAAATTAGAATAAACAATTTATTTTTAATTCCATTTTTTTTTTTTTACAACACCATCAAAATATTAAATTTTTATAAACTCAGAAAAAAATTGAACAAATCTAATTAGCATATTTATTTGATGAAAATTATTATTCTTATTAATAAAATCATTGTATTAACGTTTAAATTATAGATAATAAATTCGTTTATAAATATTAATGTTTTTGTTAAGTCAGTATTAAAACAAAGAAGAAAAAAAAAATTTGATTTAAGATAAAAGATATAATTAATTTCAAATATTCCATCGTTCAACAAGAAGATATTTTTTAATGATCGTAAAAGTCTAGATTGTTTGTAACGTTAGAAGAAGAAACTTTGGTTTTTTTTTCTCTTTTTCTTTTGAAGACATCTTGAAAACATCTCAGTGACAGTATAGTGGCATTTAGAGATCAAAACCAATTCCAATTTTCCATTCTTGGCTTTCTCCGATACGCTCCGTTAATAATTCTCTGCGATGCGGCAATCCTCTTTATTTTTTTCTTCTCTTTTTATTTCTATCTTTCTTTCTTTCTTTCTTTTTTTTCATTTTATTTCATCTCACTCTCCTTTCTTTAATCTCACGAGAAATAATAAAAAAAAAAAAAAAGAAAAAAAAATGTTTATGGAGAGTCAAGAAAAGGCCTAGCCCACGCAAGATTTCCTTTCGCTGTAAAACGAGAGTAGTCGTCGTAGTCGTTATTTGATTACTATCTATACGCAATTGGAATTGTTAACAAACATTTATGTATTAAAATATAATCTTGATAAATTATTACGATAGTTTACTTTTTTCATTTTTATTATTATTTTAAATACTTTTTTCCTTTCACTGTAAAATGAGAGAGTCGTCGTCGTCTTCGTCACGTTACTTATTTGTATAATATTTTATATTTATAGTATTTATATATGCAACTAGAATTGTTAACACAAATATTTATGTATTAAAAAGAAAATATCATTTAGATAATTAATTATAATATTTTATTGTATTATTAATTTTTATTATCGTTTCACTTCCAAACGAGAGCCATCATGTTATATATTTGTATAATATTTCATATTTACAGTAGCTTTGTGCAATTACAATTGTTGACACAAATATTTCTATATTAAAAAGTAAACAAAATTTAGATAATAAATTAGAATATTTTTATTTTTTATTTTATTATTAATTGTGTTGTCGTTTCACTTCAAAACGAGAGTCATCACGTTATATATTTGTATAATATTTCATATTTACAGTATCTTTGTGCAATTAGAATTGTTGACACAAATATTTCTATATTAAAAAGTAAGCAAAATTTAGATAATAAATTAGAATATTTTTATTTTTTATTTTATTATTAATTTTATTATCGTTTCACTTCCAAACGAGAGCCATCACGTTATATATTTGTATAATATTTCATATTTACAGTAGCTTTGTGCAATTACAATTGTTGACACAAATATTTCTATATTAAAAAGTAAGCAAAATTTAGATAATAAATTAGAATATTTTTATTTTTTATTTTATTATTAATTGTGTTATCGTTTCACTTCCAAACGAGAGCCATCACGTTATATATTTGTATAATATTTCATATTTACAGTATCCTTGTGCAATTAAAATTGTCGACACAAATATTTCTATATTAAGAAGTAAGCAAAATTTAAATAATAAATTAGAATATTTTTATTTTTTATTGTACTATTAATTGTGTTATTGTTTCACTTCCAAACGAGAATCATCACGTTATATATTTGTATAATATTTCATATTTACAGTATCCTTGTGCAATTACAATTGTCGACACAAATATTTCTATATTAAAAAGTAAGCAAAATTTAGATAATAAATTAGAATATTTTTATTTTTTATTTTATTATTAATTTTGTTATCGTTTCACTGTAAAACCAAATTTGTCATGTTATACATTTGATTACTTGAAAACTGTAGGATAGAAGTGCTCTCTTTATTCCCGTAATGATTATATTTGCATGATAATTTACGAGTTAGGCGAATACATAGATTAAGTATAGTAAATAATATAAAACAAATACATGAATGGTTTCGATTGAGACTCATAGAGACATACATATATGTATCTGTATTACTAGACCCACCCTCATTCTCACTTCCTGCGAATAGAATCTTGAGTTTCTATCACACAAGTAAAACCATTTCAAAGCGGATGAACCTAATCTCTGTAGTCGTCAGAGAAGAGAAGAAAAGAGAAGAAAAGAGAGTTCACGTGGTACAGTGAAAGCAAGAAAGGATGGAAAACGAACGTGCTCGTAAATATATATATATATATAGTATATAAACGTCACCATCTTTTCTTAATACTTTTTTACATATTATATTATTTGATTTTTGTTGTTTTATTTTTGCATTTGATTTTATATATAAAATAATATTCAAAAATCTATCTCACTATGAATGAAATTATTACACATATACACATTACCTTTGGTGTGCTTGTTGTTGTTGAAGTATGAATTATTTAAAAAAATTAACTTAGGAATTAATTTAATTAATTAAGGAAATATTAATATTATTATTATTATTATTTTTTGCATTTGATTTTATATACAAATATATCTAACATAAAACTATTTTACGATGAGTGAAATTATCACACATTAACCTTGTGGTATTATTGTACTTGTTGAATTATTAATTATTTAAAAAATTAACTTAGAAATTAATTTTATTAATGAAAGAAATATTAATATTATTTAATTATATTATTTTGTATTTTTCCATTGGATTTTATATACAAATATATCTAACATAAAACTATTTCACGATGAATGAAATTATTGCACATTATTCTTGTGTACTTGTTGTGAAGTATTAATTA
>NW_015149027.1:604205-616493 GCF_001465965.1 Polistes dominula | reverse complement strand
AAAAAAAAAAAAAAAACAACAACAAAAAACAAAATAAGAAAAATCTAAATGCTTTTCTCAAAAAAAAAGAAACAACAAAAAACAAAATAAGAAAAATCAAAATTCTTTCCCCCCCCCCCAACACAATTCGTAGATATTTTTATTGTAATCGTTATCTCACCCCAAAATAAAATAAAATAAAAAATTATTGTCAGATTTTAAGCAAGATGTAATAATCCACAATATAATAAATAATATAATAATTAATAATCCGTAATATAATATAATAAAAAAAAATACTTCCTCTTCAAGATTTTTCTTTGTATTTTTTTTTAATTAACATCGAATGAAAATAAATTAACACATACACATATAAACACACACACATATGAAACTTTAGTAATAGTTCTTGGTACAATTAAAACTTATGACGTGTTTTGATGCCATTTTCGTCGTAGAAAGTTTCAAGAGATATTCTCCCTTTTATTAATCTTTTACCTTTCTCTCTCTCTCTCTCTCTCTCTCAGTCTCTTTCTATCTTTCTCTTTCTATTTTACTTTTCCCCACTTCCTTTTCCTTTCCCCACCAAACTTAATCGAAATGATATTTCTTGATCGTCTTCATCTTCATCTTCTTCATCTTCTTCAATTTCATCGTCATCTTCTGCTTCTGCTTCTGCTTCTGCTTCATCTTTTTCTTTTTTTTTTTTTTTTTGTAATAAAGTTACGATGCGTTTTATCCTTTGAACTATTACGCGTTGATTTCTCATAAGCTATCAGTTGAAAATGCCTCTTGTCCTGGAAAAAAAATGATTTCATAGAGAAACGTATATCAAACCATCGAAGTCAAGAAAATTATAGTCTTATCTCGATTGAATGAGAAATGATCGTATGCCATACGTACGTCCTGTTTCTATATATATATGTATATGTATATATGTGGGTTTATATATATAGGTATATGTTAGAATGTATTGGCAAAAAGGGGTTGTCTCTTACGAAATTTTCTTCTTTAGTCAAAGAAAATGTATTTAAGTAGAATTGTCATTAATTAAACTGCACCTGGTAAATTTCATAATCAAATTTTTTCTTATAGTTATTATCTAAAAGTATAAAGTTTATTATTTTATTGTTTTATTATTTTATTAATTATTTATATTTATCTTATATTTGTATAAGTAAAATTCTAGGTATTATCTAAAAAAAACATAAAGTTATATTATTAATATTATTTTATTATTTTCTAATTATTTATATTTATTTTATATTGTGTTATAAATAATTCTAGATATCATCTAAAAACATAAAGTATATTATTTTATTAATTTATTTATTATTTATATTTATTTTATATTTGTACAATTAATCCTAGATATCTATTTAAACCATAAAGTATATTATTTTATTAATTTATTTATTATTTATATTTATTTTATATTTGTATAATTAATCCTAGATATCTATTTAAACCATAGAGTATATATTATTTTATTAATTTATTAATTATTTAGATTTATTTTATTATTTTCTAATTATTATATTTATTTTATATTTGTATTATTATAATCCTAGTTATCTATTTAAACCATAGAGTATATATTATTTTATTAATTTATTAATTATTTATATTTATTTTATTATTTTCTAATTATTTATATTATTTTATTATTTTCTAATTAATATATTATTATTTTATATTTGTATAACTAATTCTAGGTAATCATCTAAACCATAAAGTATATTATTAATATTATTTTATATTTGTATAACTAATTCTAGGTAATCATCTAAACCATAAAGNACTAATTCTAGGTAATCATCTAAACCATAAAGTATATTATTAATATTATTTTATATTTGTATAACTAATTCTAGGTAATCATCTAAACCATAAAGAGTATATTATTAATATTATTAAAATTATTTTATTAATTTATTATTATTTTTAATCAAATCGAAAAAAAAGTATTAATAGAAAAAAATGCTAACCCAACCTAAGTTTGAAGAAGCTTCTCGAAGAAACTGAATGAAACTTTTTTATTTTTATTATTGTCTAATTATTAGAATATTTTATATTAGTATAACTAATTCTAATTATTATCTAAACCATAAAATATATTATTTTATTATTTTTAATCGAATCGAAGAAAAAGTATTGACAGAAAAAAATGTTAACCTAACCTAAGTTTAATGAAGCTTCTCAAAGAAATTGAATGGAACGTTTTGTTTTGTTTTTTCAAAGATTTCTATTTAAAGTATTTTGTTTGCTATCATTTTTGTCTTCCTCTTCTTTTTTTTTTTTCTTTTCTTTTCCTTTCTATGATCAACATAGTATATCTTTTAGCGTAATATAGAGATATAAACCATAGTTTGAGCATTCGGCATCTGTCGGAACAAGTCGAACGTTGAAAAAGTATGCCGTGACCTGGATAACTATAATCCGAATGATTTCACCGGACTTTTTAACTCTTCTCAAGTATATTAGTTGGTACTCTGATCGAAACGAATGAACGAATGAACGAATGAAAGCATTTTCAGATAATAGTATTCCATTTGCCATTTGTTTTTTAAGTGAGTGATGATTTTTCATTAAGTCTAAGGACCAATCATTTCCATTCCAATTTCTTATCATAATTCCATTCATTTTTTCTTGGATGAGAAGTTGTTCATTAAGTTTAATTAATTTATTTTATTTTTATATTTTATTATTTAAAATTTAAATAAGCCAATCATTTCCATTCGAATTTCTTATCATAATTCTATTTGTTTTTTTTTTATGTGTGTGAGTGATGATTTTTCATTAAGTCTGAGGACCAATCATTTCCATTCCAATTTCTTAACACAATTCCATTCATTTTTTCATGTGTGAGAAATTGTTCATTAAGCTTAATTTATTTATTTTATTTTTATAATTTATTATTTAAAATTTTAATAAGCCAATCATTTCCATTCGAATTTTTTGTCATAATTCAATTTATTTTATTTTTTTTTTATGTGTGTTAGAGATGATTTTTTATTAAGCCTAATTTATTTATTTTGTATTTTTATAATTTATTATTTATTATTTATTATTTATGATTTCAATAAGTCAATCATTTTCATTCGAATATTTTAATCATAATTTTGACTGTATTTTGAAATAATCATTTAAACTTGCTTTTCTAAGAAGACTCATTTTAAATTATTAAAAATAAATACATAATCCAACTAATAATAATAATAATATAAAATAGATAAACAAATCTATCGGAAATGAATTTTTGTGCGAAAGAAATAAGTGAAATTAATATTGATAAAACTAACCTAATCGAAAGTGCTATTTCATACGCAAAACACGTTCTAATATTTTTTTAATGAATCCCGATTACGAGAAAGTTTAATTTCAAGTTAAAGATGCACATACAAAATAAAAAATATAAAAAATAAAAAGAAAATATTCGGAAAAGTTTATAATTTATGAGATTTAAACGATGTAACCAACAGAAAGTAAAATGGCATACAGTATATGTGTATATATATATGGTTTCGTTGAAATTAGGTCAAGGTTTCCTTATTAGTCGTTTTACATCGAAAGCCACGCGTCGTTGAATCCATCTTTAAATGATTGCCATAAGTTCGAATTAAAAGATTGGTTTAAGAAGACCTTCGAAACGTCCGGTTAATAAATGCAAAGAAAACATAACCTCTCTAATCAACGTTTTTCTTATTTTTCTTTTTTGAAATAATTACTACGAAGAATTAAATAGAAGAAAAAAATGATTGTTGTTTGAAAAATATTTTTTAATAGAAAAAAAAAAAGAAAAAAATATATTGTTAATTATATAGCACTTAGGATTATCGATAAAATTTCAATTTATTATTATTTAAATATCATTTTAACTGAGATAATATTTAAATACTTATGGTTGACAATTGCTTCAGTAAATACTTTCTAAAAAAAAAAAAAGAAAAATTCAAATGGAAGTAATTAAGTTGAAAATAAAAAATTAACGATCAAGTATCTTCATAATAAAAATACAAGAATAATAATATTAATAATAATAATAATAATGATGATGATGATGATGATGATGATGATGATGATGATGATGATGATGATGATGATATTATCCACGAGGAAGCGTCGTAGGTTATTTTCTTCTTCTAAAAAAAAAAAAAAAAATAAAATAAAATAAAATTCGTATTACGATCCTTTCCGATTCGTTAAATTTAATCCGAAGGAAAGTTGAAATGGTGGTCGATTTTCGATAAGAATTTCCCCGGAACTTGGATCGATATATTTTTTTTTTTTTAACGACCTCTTTCTCACTCGTAAATCACGCTACAATGAGATTTACTCTTGAATACAAATTTTCAACCTCCACCTTCCCCCCAGCCCCTACCATAAGGAATAAAATATGAGATATTTCTATTTATTTTACATATTTCATGGTACGATAACTTTTGGGTATGTAATAAAATTGCTAAGTGTTGGTTTTGCTGGAAAGAGTGCTTCAAAATCTTATCTTTTGACTTTCAAGAAAGTGAAATTCTATAAATTTATTATTTTAAAATGATTGATTATTCTTGAGCCTCTTACTTTAATTTTGTATTATTTATAATAAAAAGTTAACACTGTTTTGGTATTCAAAAGAATATCTATAGTATATTGTATGTATAAGTAATATAATAAGTATAGTATTATATCTTAATCTTAATATATATAAAAATTATTACTAAATATATTAATATTTACTAAATAAATTATAAATTATAATTAAACTATGGTATCTTTCAAGTTGAATGAAACTGCACACAGTGTGCAAAATTTTATTAAAATCGGTTCAGTAATTTAGGAGTCCATTGCAAATAAACAACGTGACACGTAATTTATATATATTATGATACAGAGTATAATAATAAATAAATAATATAATAATATAATATAATAATAATATAAATAATAATATAAA
Source organism: Polistes dominula (assembly GCF_001465965.1). Next base: position 611,563 of record NW_015149027.1, on the reverse strand, counting down.
ATAAATAAATATTACAATAATATATTAATTATTATTGAAATAATAAGTAATAAAAGAAAAATATTAAAAAATGACAGATATATATATATGCCATTAATTAAAAAAATTGTCTCTTTTGTAAAATATTTTCCAATGTTGAATTTGTTTTTTCAATCAATTAGAAAAAAAAAAATATGAAAAGTTACAATTTGTTTTTTATTTGTAAGAAATGACAGATGTTTGAAATAAAAAAAAACCCCATGAATGTTTTCAGACTAAATATTTCAGTTTAATATAGTAGTAATTCATATTTTTCTAGTAAGAACGTTTTGTAAATTTCTTTAAATGACGTTTAGTGAAATCATAAATTATCTCGTTTGGAATATATTCAAATTGCGAACTCGCGAATTGTAAATCATTGATTATTGATTTAAATTTAAACTATCCAACGATATGTCATGGATTATTCATGACACGCGATTCGGTTAGGCGGAATACAACATCCGTGACTAAGCAACGATCATAAATGCTTCCTATTTGCTTCACTCGGTTCGCACATGTCCTGTCCTAGATCTTGCTACACTTTTCTAAGCCTTCCTAGAAAACGGAACCAACCCAAATCAAAAACAAAACTCTTATACATTAATAATTCTATCGTATGTCTATTTGATTTTATTTTTATCATTTGAGTTATGATTATTTTTAATTGAAGTGTTTTAGAGTATCAGATAAAATAATTTATTATCAGTTTTATAATTAAAATATTTAGTATTTGTTTTTAATAGAATTTTGCATTTGACAAATTTCAAAATAAAAACAATAATTCAATTATTATTTTATTATTTAATTTATTATATTATATTTGTATATTTTTAATTAAAGTGTTAAGTGAAAGATAAAATAATTTATTAGTTGTTTATTATTAGTTTTATTATTAAAATATTTGGTATTGGTTTTTAATAGAATTTTCCATGTGACAAATCTCAAAAAAAAAAATCAATAATTATATATTATTATTTTATTATTTAATTTATTATATTATATTTGTATATTTTTAATTAAAGTATTAATTAAGAGATAAAATAATTTATTATTAGTTTTATTATAAAAATATTTGGTATTTGTTTCTAACATAATTTGCATGTGACAAATCTAAAAAAAAAAAACCATATTTACATTATTATTTTATTACATTATATATTATTACATATATCTATTATTATTATTATTATATTATTATATTATTATATTATTATATTACATTTATATATTGAGAAACATATATAATATAATAATACATAATAATAATAATACATGCTAGTAAAGTTGCATCAAATGCATGTATGCATTTAAAGGGTTATAAGTACACGTGTTTCTTTAGTTATCTTTAGAAAAAAAAACAAATAAAAAAATCATACTGATTATTTCGCAAGTAATGATTCATTGTTCATTGCATTAATACCAAAGTAATGAGTGTAACAATGATTTTATCTAAAACATTAATATACATGTATTGCGTACGTATAAATGTTTCTCGGTCATTTAAATCGATAAATTCTCGAATCGATATTCAAGTCACGTTATACAATCAGACATTTCACTTCGTCCCTTTGCAATATCATAGCTATCGTAAAACTTCCTTTCAATATAAATTATATAAGAAGACCATCGTGGTTGACCATTTGGGTAAAACATATATGTGGTGTATCCCATTAATCGTATTTGATTGCATCACAAGGATGTTCAAATCTGCATGACGATAGACATACATACATTTTACTATTTTTATTAATTTATTATTATTATTTAAATAATTATAAAATAATAGAACATATAATAATTATTATATATATGTATATACACAGTCAGAACTAAAAATGTAAAATAAAGAAAATTATTTGGAAATATTTAATCATCACAAAGTTAAATGACAAATAAAGTATTTATATATTTATAACAATTATTATTATTATTTAAATTGTTATAAAACAAAAGAACATATTACGTGTGCAATTTGGCTTCTGCCATTTTTCTATAAGCCATCTGTAGGAAAATAGTGGAAATAAAGTTAACCAAATATAATTACAATTGTATATATTATATATAGTTAAAACTAAAAATATGAAATAAAGAAAATTATTTAAAAATACCTAATCATCACAAAGGTAGATCCTTTTATATAAAATAATAATAATTATTATTTAAATTGTTATAAAACAAAAGAACATATTAGGTGTGCAACTTGGCTTTTGCCATTTTTCTATAAGCCATCTGTAGGAAAATAATGGAAACAAAGTTAACCTAATATAATAATAATAGATCAGAACTATAAATATTAAATAAATACTAAATAAATAAAATAAAATCTGGAATCAAAGTTACAAAGAAAATTATTTGAAAATACACCTAACCACAAAGTTAGAATGCAAATGAAGTATTCTTCAATTTATTAAACAAAAATCTACAAATGTTAAATAAAGAAAAATTATGAAAAAATATTGAATCATTACAAAGTTAGATTGCAAATGAAGTATCTTTTTCTGACACGTGGAAAATTAAAACGTCTTGTTTTTGCACCGTTATCGATGCATACGTCTAACAACTCTACGTGAAAACAAACTCAAACTCAAACACGATCTTTGTGTTTAACTCTTAGGTTATGCTTGTTGTTGTTGTTGTGTTGAACTGTATTTCTATCAAACAACACAACGCTCATTTGCTTTGCTAATTTGTCCATCAAGATAATCGACGAAGTCGGGAAGCTGAAAGTAAAAGCGTGGCGAAGTGCACACACCGTTGTGCAAGAAGATAAATAGCAAAACGAATTTACGCTACGTGACTATTACTATTTACTAGAAAATATCTATCTATTTAAATCATCGTATATATCCTTAAAGATATTTAATATTCTATCCTATTTAATTTGTTGATTATTATTATTATTATTAGTATTAGTATTAGAATATTAATGGGTGAATAATCTCATCTTGTTTCTTGTTTCTTTTCTTACAGCAAGAACCCAGACCGGATTTAGATGTTAGCAATGGAAGTAGCAATGGTGGTAGGCCTAGATTTGTTCCAGTTACCGCATTGGAGGATGTACAAGCAGTACGTTGTGCCGAATTTCACCCCCATGGTAAATTATATGCCGTGGGATCTAACTCAAAAACCGTACGAATATGCGCTTATCCTAAACTCCATGATGTCAGGTGAGAAATCCTAATTATTTATTTATTTTTTAACTCTTAATAATAAATACTTAAATAATTTAATTATTTTTAATTTATAAAATATAAAATATTAATTATTTAAGTATTTTTAAATTTTAAAATAATTATTTTATTAAATGTAAATAAAAATAATTAATTTAAAATTTACTAATACTTAAATAAGTATTTAGTATTTATTATTTATTATTTAATTAATAATAAATACTGAATACTTACTTTTAATGTTGTGTATCCAATCGATTCAAATTCCAATTGAAATTTTTTTATTTTTTTATTTAAAACAAGAAAAATCAACTTTACGTATAGAAGAATGTCGTTCTTCTTGATCCGATATTAACACTTTTTTGTATTTTTAAAATTTTTTTTATATTTCGACGAACTTTTATCGAATTAAACCAGCAAGGAAACTTGATTCGCACGAATAAATGCAAATACATTTCGATATGTCACGGAGACCGGTTTGAATTATCGATTAAAAAATACACACGAAATATATCGATTAAAAAAATATAAAAAAGACAAAAATCAAACGTTGACGAGTTTAATCGTGCGTCAAAAATCACTGATATAATTTTTCTAACCATCCTTATAAATATTGTATTTATCAATTAATTATTTAAAAGATTATTATAAATGAAAATTAGTCCGGAAGTTGTTCTTTTTTTATTTTTTTTTTTTTGAATTAAAAGAATTCGAATAATTTTGTTAATTTTTTATTTTAAACACATCGTATTTTTTTTTTTTTTTTTCATTATTCATTACTATATGCAAGTATTATTATTCTCTGATATAAGGGGAAGAGGTGGGGGAATGATTAAGCTCGTGTAGAAAGCGTAAACTTTTATATATATACAGTTTATGGTTTATACGTGAATAGAAGACGGTACAACTCAACACAACACAACACAACACAACACAACACACCACAACACAACACAAACTGAGCTATGTGCAAGCTGTTTCGCGCCGGACGAGCGAGAAATCGTAAATTACAAAGTGTGACTTAATCGAATCGCGGAAATAAAAGTTGGACGAACGATATCTCCTTCGACATGCGAAACAGAAAAAAAAAATACAGGATTTCCTTGAGAAAATTTATATTGATTTTTCAACTAACCTGTCATTTAACGATATAATAGGAAGTCGCAATTGTTTAAACACTCTTTACGAGATTATAAACATTACTAGGATGCTTTGGGCCACGCGTTGCAATGGTTTTGTTACAAAATGCTAATTCAATTCAATTCTAAACTATTTAGTAAATTATAACAACACACAAAATAATATTACAATTACAATGGAATAAATAAAATAATTTTACACGAAAAAAATAGAAAAAGTAAGGTTAGTTACGTCATATGTGAATAATTGAATTGTAACACATCGCCACCTATTGAAATTTTTGAGTATCTAAAGACCTAGATAAACTCTAATTAATATTAATATATATTATAATATAATAATTATTATATATTAATAATTAAATCTTTAAATTAACGATAAAAAATAAAAATAATGCACTAAGTTGACACAAAAATCACACAAACTTCATTAAAACCAGTTTAGTACTTTCGATCTTTATTGCAAACCAACCACGTGACACTGAATTTCTAAATACAAAAATATATTAATTGTCATCTTATTAAGTATTTAAAAAAAAATAATTCATTTGATTGATCTTGAACATTTTAAAATATTTCTCTGAATACTTTCCTTACGAAGAAGAATAAGATCAGTCGTGTTGAATATTTGTTTGAAGATTAAAATTAGCAGTGTGAAAGTAGTTTGAAAAGGGGGTATAAAATTACCTTAAGTTAGTTCTTACTTTTCTTCTTTCCCTTTTTTTTTCCACTTTTGATCGTTAACGACGACATCAAAACATTATTTGATCCCACGCTCGAATTACGTACTCACATGAACACACACATATGTATGTATGTGTACATACAAGTTGAGTACGTTTCGTTTTAAAATGAGGGCTGGGAAAGAAGACGAATGCGTTGATGAAAGAAAGTGATGATATGGATTATACACTTCTGAGAACTCAACAGGATTTTCTTTCTCGCGAGATTTTTTTTTTTGCTAAATTAATATACCTAGTGAAATGAATTCTATCAACGTTAAATGAATTATGATTGATTATACCTAACATTTAATAATAAAACGATAATTGATTTTCATTTCATTTTTTTTTTTTTTTTTTTAGAGAGGATCATCAAACTTATCAACCAACTGTTTTATCAAAAAGAACGAAACACCATAAGGGTTCGATATATTGTCTCGCTTGGACACCTGATGGTCAACTTATGGCAACCGGAAGTAACGATAAAACTGTCAAACTTATGCGTTTCAATGCTGAAACCTCAAGTCTCGAAGGTAAACATTGTTTCAATATTTGTTTTTCTTTAATTTTATAAAACCCTAATTCAACTTTAATGAATAAAATTTGTTAATTGTATAGGTCAAGAGGTAGAATTGACGATGCACGATGCTACGGTTCGTGATTTATGCTTTTTGGAGGATACATCGAATAAATCAAGTTTGTTGATAAGCGGTGGTGCTGGTGATTGTAAAATCTACGTTACCGATTGCACAACAGGTACACCTTTCCAAGCACTCAGTGGTCACAGTGGACACATTTTAACCCTTTACAATTGGGGAGGTGCCATGTTTGTCAGTGGATCACAAGATAAAACTGTTAGGTTCTGGGATCTTAGAACACGTGGTTGTGTTAATATGGTTACACCTGCAACGGTACCTGGTAGCAGGGTAAGTTCATTTTATAATCATTGTCTGTAGGTTAATCAAGTTTATTTCTTTTCATCGATAAAATAAATTTCATATTTCACATCACCCCCTACCCCTCAGAGTATTATTTAACTGAAAATTGCAAATGTGTGTGTGTTTAATTGATATATTAGGTTTGCAACTATGTGATTGAGGGTTTCGTCGATAGATGGCTTTTTTAAATCAGCAATGACTTAGTTGTTAACCTAAAATATTGAAATATTTCACAAATTTCATGAAATTTCAATTCAATGATCATTAAGCATGCTTTTGATTTCATTTAAATTGAATTCTTTTTAGTTTTACGTCCGATAAAATATTCGATCTAAGTTGTTTTTTTTTCAATTGCACATCAGCACATCATCTCATAACAATTCCTTTAACACATACATTATATTACTCATACACGTACACATGTATACAGATAGGATCGAATAATTATCGGACGTTTTTTTCAAATGAATATTAAAAGTAATCGGGTATTATTTGTCTGAGTAGTATTTAATGTCGTTTCAGGTTGGCAGTCCAGTTGCTGCATTATGCGTTGATCCTTCAGGACGCTTATTAGTATCAGGACATGAGGATAGTAGTTGCGTACTTTTTGATATTCGTGGTGGTAGAACCGTTCAATGTTTCAAACCTCATGCAGCGGATATACGAAGTATACGTTTTTCACCTTCCGCTTATTATCTACTCACAGGTGGATACGATAATAAGTTGGTACTTACTGATTTGCAAGGTACGTGCTGCATCGAGAACGTTGAACAACAAAAAAATTTTTTTTTTTTTTTTATCTCAATGCAAGTGTTTTTTACCTTTTTTTTCTGGTACACCTGTTTAACAAACCGGTTAATGGAAAAAATTCTTAGAACTCCGTACATTTCTAACTAATTCTAATGTGTGCATAATTTTTTCTTGGGGGGGTTCTTTTTTTAACACCTATTTGCAAAAGAAATGAGTGAAAGTATATTCACGTTTTAGTTATGTTAAGAATTTTTTGTTATAAATAAATAATATCAAACTAATTATTTAATTTATTTGATTATCAGATACTTTCAGTTGAAGTGTTTGATAAAAACAAAATACTTGTTTACTATAAGTTTGATTTATTTAATAAAATCACACTTAATATTTTAATTTAAAATTATTTCATTAAAGTTACTAAATTATATTTAATAATTTAAGTTTTTATATTTAATATTATTTGCATTTAAAATTAATACAATTGTACATAATACTATGCTACAATAACTCAACTTTGTTTTGAAACTTTTACTTAATTAATTTAATTTAATATAATTATATTTAATAATTAATATATTTATAAAGTATAATTATATTTAATAATTATATTTTAATAAT
>NW_015149027.1:591303-604200 GCF_001465965.1 Polistes dominula | reverse complement strand
AACTTTTACTTAATTAATTTAATTTAATATAATTATATTTAATAATTAATATATTTATAAAGTATAATTATATTTAATAATTATATTTTAATAATCATACTTTCTTACATTATTTGCATTTAAAATTGACAAAATTGTTCATAATATTATGCTACAATAACTCAACTTTGTTTTGAAACTTTAACCAAGTACTCATATATGCGTTTAGATAACTCAAATTAAAGATAATTAAAGATAATTTAAAAAAAAAAAAACCTTAAAATTTTGTATTTCAGGTGATTTAACAATGCCACTTCCAAGTGTGGTGGTAGCTCAACACCAGGACAAAGTAATATCAGGACGTTGGCATCCAACGGAATTCTCATTTCTCAGCACGTCGGCTGATAAAACTGCAACATTGTGGGCCTTACCACCCATATAGAAGGAAAACAAAAAATCTTGTATTTTTTCTCATACGTTATTATTACTATTAATATTATTATTATTAATATTATTTATTTATCCATTTTGTAATGATCATTCATTGCAATTATCGAATGATCGTTTGTTCTACGTTCAAGTAATTTTTATTTCATTCAAGTATTATTCATTTCATTAATTTTTAAATCAAAGACGAAACAAATGATCGTGTGGAATAAGTAAAAATATTAAAAAAAAAAAGACAAGACACCGTAAAACAAACGATTTGTATTCGATAATAAAATAAAGGACTAACACAACAGGTCCCCATAAGTTTATTTCATGCTTCGTTTTTGACCAATTAAAAATGTGCACGCACACATTAGAATTATTATTATTAACAGGAAAAAAAATGGAAAAAAAAAGAAAATACGGATTGATCATAATATCGTTTACTGTATTGCGCTTTTGAGTATCTCGTTTATTGAAAAGAAACACGAACAAAAATAATTAAAAAAAAAAAAAAAAAATGTCAAGCGAAGTGTAGAGGTTAAGTTAAGAAAAAAATGACGGAAATTCGAAGTTTGAAGTTTGATTAAGTAAGTTTAAAAAAAAAAGAAAAGAAAGGAATCGTTAAACTGCGATTGGGAATTTTATAAGACTGCGAAAAGGAGAATAATTAAATTCTCGTTGTCTGTGTATTACTTGACGAGAATGTGTTTTTTTTTTTTTATATATATATATATATAAATAATACGTTTTCAATAAAAAAAGAAAATGTGAAATAAGAAAGAGAGAAAGAAAGAATGAAAAAGTTAAGATGGATCATCGAAAAGTCAAACGAATTTGACAAAACTTTATGTTTGTTATGCGAAATTATTCTGATTGAATCTATCTATCTCTCTTTTTTTTTTTTATACATATATATATGATTACAATTGTATTACGTTAGTAATGTAAATACGTTAACGACGTAAAAATAATTTTCAATTATGGGATCATCAAAGGATTAGACGAAATGATACGTGCTTTTTGTTTTTTGTACAGTCTACGTTATTTTAAGGTTATGTTTTTTTTTTTTTATTTTATTTTATTTTATTTTCCAATGCTCTCTTAATTTTCTTTTAGTTTTCTTTTTTCGGTCATCGTTTCGTTTCTATTTTTTCTTTTTTTTTTATTATTATTAATTTACATTCGTTATCATTCATGATTTTATTATTATTATTATTATTTTTTTTTTTTTTTTTAATTTACGAACAAGTAATATAATAATAATAATACGCGCAAACATTTTTCTCGTGTAATTTAATTTTTAGTTAAATAATTGTAGTTAATTTTCCTTGCTTTTTTTTTGTTTTTTTTTTTCGTGTCAATCAGTTATAAACAAATCAATGTTTTTTAATTTGTGTGTAATATTGCTTTTCCTTTTTTTTTTTTTTAATAATAAATAAAATACTATCATTAAATTCGCACACGGATAACAAAAAAAAAACTATGCTCATGTATGTTTATTATTATCGATTTACGAATCACGCCAAATATACAAATATATTTAATGCGTACGTAACCGTATAAGTATATTTATTCGTATTAAAGAAAAGAAAAAAAATAAAAAAGAAAAAAAGTAAGAAAAAGAAAAAAAAAAGACAAAAAAAAGGAGACAGAGAAGAACTAATTAAGAGAAAAAAAAAATAAATAAAAAACACACACAAACAATTATAAAAGCTCGTAGTAGTGTCATCGTTTATTTTATCGCACTCCGCTAAACGAGATACAACAAAATGAAAAAAAAAAAAAAAGATTAAAATCAATGTTTTGTTTTTTTGTTTTTTTGAGAACACAATAGTAATACGAATAAAATAGAAAAATGTTCACAACATCGATGAGTTTAGAAATTTAAGTTTGCTTTTCGCAATCACCAAAGTTCTTTGAAAGTAAAGTAATTGTTTAAACAAAACAAAAAAATCAGAAAGTAGTAGATGAAGATGAAGATGAAAAATGAAAGAAAATATGTTAAATTTCATTTGTTCGTCTATTTTATATTTTTTACACGAAGCGTTTTTCATTTCTTTTTTTTTTTTTTTGAATATCAGCATTGAATGACAACAATAATTTGTGTTAACACTGTAAATACATAATTATCATAAATCTGATTTTTGTTAATCGATACTGTCAACAACAACAACAACAACAAAAATACTATTGATTGATTCTTCCATATAAAATCAATATTTACAAAATGGAATCATTTTTTTTTGGGTTACATACAAACAAATATATATATATATTTATTTTTTTATTCATCAACGAGGAAAAAATCAATTGAAATAAATGCGAGAATACATGCATGCGTGGTGCAATAAATAATAAAAATAATTCAATGTATTTCAAAACGAAAAGTAAAGAAGAAGAARAAAACAACCGAACAAACAAACAAACAAACAAAGAAACAATAACCAAAAAAAAAATGAGTGTGTTAAGATCGATAAAAATGGCGTTTCAAATTAGAAAAATAACCCCCCCTCCCCAGAAAAAAAAACAAAAAGAAGAAAAAGAACCTTCGTCTAACATATAATACAAATTTATCATCAAACATTGCAAGATGTCTTAAAAAAAAAAAAAAAATAAATTTGCGCTATTATGCATTGTTATTAACACATAATATAGATATATACACACATATATATATATATATATATATATATATATATATACATACATATATAAATTTAAAAAAATAATTGCAGACGAGTGTTCTTTGAAAGAATTTTTGAGATTTCATCCTCACTTCACATCTTATAATAATTGCTTGACCTCAATCAGTATCATAATCGATTTTTACATCACAAAAAATATCTTCTTTAAACAATTCTCGTACGAGGGAGGCTCAAGGCAAAATAAGAAGAAACTAAACTCGCATAACTTGATTGATATATACATATATGATAATAAATTATCAATGCTAAACGTGATGTTTAAAAGAAAAAGAAAAAACAAGATTAAAAATCAATTATGCGAGAAGATAATCGTCATTTACGCGTAGCAATTTGTCGTGCCTTCTATCGTTAAATGCTTTTCAAAGAATCACACATACACACACAACACACACACACACATTATTTTTGTAATCTTTCTTGTCCCATTAGCTAATCCCATTTTTATCACATTAGAAGAAAAAAATCACATGAACAATCTCACAATCATCAATATATGATATGATAATATTAACCTATCATCGAGTTATATTTTAAAATATCATAGTAATTTTCTCTCTTATCATACAAATCGACGTTTAGATTAAACATTATTATAATCCACCTTACTATTACTATCGTGTTTTCTAATAAAAAAAAAAAAAATTAAAAAATATATAATATCATCGCATTCGTATAAGATGAAAGAAAAGAAAGATAAAGATAAGAAGAAAGGAAGAATCTTATTAATATCGTATCGATTATTATCTCTCAGATTAATATATAAATATAAATATAAATATATATATATATATATACATAATTAGCATAATTTATAACTTCGTACTTTTCCTGTAGATACTATAACTATAATAATGTCATACGTTTAAAATGAAAATAATAAAAATTGCAATATTAAATAATCTATCATCATACTCATCATCATCATCATCATCATCATAATATCTCGTATAATGATCGCGACGATTAGGCTAACACTAAGAAAGGGAAAAAGGGAAACATGATTACTTTCAAGATGGAAGAAACAAAATGTAAGTATAATAACCCCCATAACACCCCCCTACCTCCCTCCCTCTCTCCCTCTTTCCTTGATCCAATTTTTTGTTTCCTTTTTTTTTTTTATTTTTTTTTTTCAATACTTAGTTTTAGAAAAATAACCCAGTTATTATATAATCTTCCACCCACGTGAATAGAAAAAGAAGAAGGAAGATTGTGGTTATAGTTATTTTGTTAAAAGGATGAAATTCTATGAAATAATAAAAAAAAAAGAAGGATAAACGAAAGAGGCTCATTAAGATCGTTGTTCTACTTTTGAAAGAAGAAAATTAATGAAAATGAAGATACAGGCGCCTGCTATGATTTTTTTTCTTTTTTTTATCCTCTCCTTTTTATGACCCTCATTTGGAGAAGACCAATTTTCAAAGCAACAAGGTAGAAAAAGGGTTCGCATAGGTCAAGCTCTTCTTTTCTTTTAATAGATAATAAACGATTCGAATTACTGAGTTCTGAGATATTGGAAATAGAATAACTATAATATTGGTGTGATGTGTCCCTAATCGTGTTCTTCATTTTTAGTTTTTTTTTTGGTTTCTAATTAATTCAGTAAAAATGGGATTGAAAATCTTCTGTAAGGTTTTTTTTTTTATAAGTTTGTAATAAGTTTTTTCTTAAATATTAAATTTTATAAATAAAATTAAAAAATACAATTTATACAAAGTAAAGAAATCATTTATATGTATATGCAATAGCAAATTGTACTATTTCTAATATCTCAAACAATAATCCTTTCATTGTTTTATTTATAGAAACTTACAAGCTTATTAACTTTCTCAATTTTTATTTTTTAAATTATATTAATTCTATTTCTCTATTTTTTTAATATTTAAAGAAAGTCTATAATATTATTAACAAATAATAATAATAATAAAATAAAGAAACCTAGAGACCTATCTTCTTCCAAAGAAGATAACCCTGTTTTACTTGTAGTAACTTAACAAATTTGTATGCTTTCTAAACTGTAAGATTTTTATTTTTTAAATTATACTAATTCCTTATTCTATTTTTTAATATTTAAAGAAAGCCTATATTGTTATTAACAAATAATAATAATAAAATAAAGAAACCTAGAGACCTACCTTCTTCCAAAGAAGATAAACCTTGTTTTAGTTACAGTAACTTACAAAACTTCTTAACTAACCCAATTGTGAGATTTTTATTTTTTAAATTAAATTAATTCCTTTTCTCTATTTTTTATTATTTAAAACGAAGCCTAAATTATTAACAAATAATAATAATAATAAGGATAAAATAAAAAAACCTAGAAACCTACCTTCTTCTAAAGAAGATAGCCCTGTTTTACTTATAGTAACTTAACAAATTTGTTTGCTTTCTAAATTCTGTAAGATTTTTATTTTTTAAATTATATTAATTCCTTATTCTATTTTTTAATATTTAAAGAAAGTTTATAATATTATTAACAAATAATAATAATAATAAAATAAAGAAACCTTGCATTTCTTACAAACAAGGCACAAATCTCTAAAGAAACATATTTCTAACTAAGTATTGCATAAATATTACAAAACAAGGTTTTAATATTAACAAATAACAATAATAATAATAATAAATAAAGGCCCCCCATTTCTTATTAACAAGAAAAAAATCTTAGAAACATATTTCGAAATAAGTATAATATAAATATTACAAAAGAGTTATAATATAACATTGAGGATGATAAAGTTCCCTTTTTTGACGCCCTTAGGGACACGTTTTTGGGTCTTTGGACCCACCCACGAAATTCTTTAGTAACTGACGTGAAGCCATCTGTCGAATTCGACGAATTCTTTGTCCGCTCATCCCTCTTTTCGTACTCTTTCTTTCGTCTTCACCTTTCTTTGGTAGAAAACTTTTCGAAGTATTCACCCCGGGCCAAACTATGAGCCCTAATTACATTGGAGTCCACTTGACGATCATCGAAAGAGTTCACTCCAGGCTAAGATACCTTAGTCTTCTTCTTCTTCTTCTTCTTCTTCTTCATCATATTTATACTGAACGAACGAGTTAACTGTTTTGCCTCCAGTTCGAATTCTCTCTTATCTTTAACCTGGAATGTCCCTGAAGGTACTTACAAATGTTCAGTTCCATTTTTTTTTCTCTCTCTCTCTCTCTCTGTCATTCTTAGAAATCTGTCAATAAATATCATATATATATATATATATATATTTTGGATTATAAATGTTATTTTAAAATCATAGAACTAGTGAAATAATTAGAAATGAATTGAATCAAATTGTTTGATGGTTAAATAATTCAATTATTTAAAATAAAATTAAATTTAATGCTTATATTCAATTAAAGTTTATTTATTTAATCATCTATTACACCCCCCTGATTAGATTATCGTATAAATATGAATAAACAAACATAACTGTGACTGTATATTTATACAATCATAATAATAATCAAGAAAATGTTAACTTCCTAGAAAAAAAAGGTTTACAGTTTAATGCTACTAATTTTTTTTTTTTGACTTAAACCAAATTAAAATTGAATTTTGGACTATGAATTTTAGTTCTAAGTTGTTAAAGTTATCTAAGGGCTAAGATGTGGGAGTTTGTGTAGGGGTTATAGGAAGAATAAAAGAAAAGATTCGAGAGAACACGATTGAGAAAGAAAAATATAAAAGATGAAAAAAGAATAGGGGTGTGGGGTTAGGGATAGGGGTAGGAGGAAGAGTTTTGGAGGGACTCACTATGCATTAGGCTAATCACATCGTTAAATAATTCATCACGCACGAGGCATTCAAATTAATAACGTATTACGAGAATCGGACTTCAATCGAGAACTCGAACTCACGAATTGCTATTGTATACTCTATCATTTCATACAGTGGTTCTCATATTAACGTTGAAAAATTTTCTTTTACATATATATTATGTGTCAATAATTATAAATATAATTTAAAGTTATCTACACTCATCTAAAGTCATGTAAAGTCTTATATATCTCTTTTGTTTCGAGATATTTTATGAATTAACATTTGGACACATTATATATGGATTTTATTATAATATTGAAATATCAAATAAATAATATAAAATAATATTGTGTGTGTGTGTGTGTGTGTGAAGTAATTAAATAATAAACGTTATAAGTTTATAATATAATATTCAATTTGAGGTTACAATTTTCATTTTGAGGTTAAACCAAGAAACTTCAAGTGGGCCTCGATAGTTAAATTTGATAAACTTAATTTCATATCAATCTCAGGGGTTGTTATTTGCTGGTTTGCATCAACTAATGTCTTTATTGTATCAGGAAAAAATTAAATTACTTTTCAAACTACCCAATGTTTATAAAATAATATTGAAATAATAAAATAAACACCATAGGATTAATTTTTGACAATATTGCTAAAATTTACATTGAATTTATTTATTATTAAAATAATATTATTTGTAATGTGAAATAACACTGATAAACTCACTTGAATTTTATCTGCTAAATTTTAAATTAGACCACTTTCATATTTAAGGAGTGGGGGAAGCACATACTATATCTATTTTCTTTTTAGAATTTATTTAATTTAAAATAATGTTGGATGTGAAATAATTGATAAACTAATTATATTGTTTTTATAAATTTTGATTTAAACTTAATTTATAATTATGAGCATACATTATATTTGTGTTTCTAATCTATTATCTATTTTTTATCTCAATATTTTTAAAATAAACTTTAATATAATCATTTCGTGTATCATTGTATTCATGGTGAATAATTGTTTAAAAAATAATAATAAAATAAATATTATTCGATAATTAATTTATTATAGTAAATGCCGTACAGTTGAACCACTGACTCAGTTGAAATTGCATTCATTCAAATTAGAAAGAGATAAATAGAAGAAATGAAAAGATTTGTTCGAATGAGAAACGAAACGAAACGAAACGAAACGAAACGAAACGAAAGAAAAGGAAAGGAAGTGTAAGCACAAGGTTCTGAACAAAACCCCAGGGCAACTTAGTATAATCATTCTCGGAAGGGCAATTCTGTAGGGGCAGGCGCGCACCAACCTACGATGATAATAATAATTTAAATCGCTGCCACTTAGCATACGTGTAATTTGGCGCTTAAGATGATTTCGCGTCGCAGTTTGTGAAACGAAACGAAACGAACAAGAGAGAAAAAGAGAGAGAGAGAGAGAGAGAGACGTGTGACGTGTTCAAAAGGGCGGAGAAAAAGGATGATCCACCAACAGCAAAGGGCTGGCTTTCCCCTCTCCTCCCACTCCTCCCTATCCCCCCACCCACTTTGAAAAAACACACCAGAATTTCTCATTTTTAAAGAAAACAAAAGTAAAATGAATTGTAGATTACCCCCACCATTTTTTTTGGTTTTGTTTTGTTAACCTGGAGGCATAGTGCTCATGGTAAAGGACATAATCGTAGTCGTTTTTGATGGCCGAATAAAATCCCCATGATACGCGTTTTAACTTTTTTTTGCTTACTCTCATTTATTTCTGTCCGCAAAAGAATATTGTAAAAAAAATGTCTTTTGTTCTTTTTTCTTTTTTATTTTATTATTTTATATTAATTTGGTATTTAATGAAATATATATATATTTTTTTTTCTATTTAATAATTTTTTTTAATAATTTTAATAAGGGTTTCTTTTTTTTTAACAAATATCAAAAATAATTTAAATTATTTAAAATAGTTTAATTGAATTAAAATTATTTTCTTAATTAAATTTGTCAACTTTTAAACTATCGTAAAAAATTATTGGTAAGATTCACTTTTAAACTTTGACATTTAATAAATGTTTAAATTAAAAAATGTTCGACTTCGTTCGAAGAGTTAACACCTGGAGGTGTTTTAGTTGTAAAATGGGGTTTCAAGGAAAATCAAAACAGGTCCAACTATAATAATAATACGACTATACTAAGAATAGTCATTAGGACAAAATCATTATTCCGTTGTCGTTATATTTACATGGCAAAAAAGCAAAACTTTGCGTGACAAAAATATCAAAATGCCCAAGGCTACGAATAGCTAACGTACTATCTGCTAAAGCTTAGGGTAAGATGGGGTGGAGTTGGGTTGGGGGGAAGAAAGGTGGAGGGTCACAAAAAGTGATCTTTCCGTTTAAAAAATCTTTTTCGATATTATTATAGGTATTTTAAACAAAAATATTTGCATGAAAATTTGAGTAACATTTTACGGAGAATTGGGGAGTTAGGAATGGGGAGGACAGAAAGGGGGTGGTTACAGTTAAACGGTGATCAGTTTTTTGAGGTGACAGGTGTATAGGACACGCTTATTATATTTCATAGTCACAATTTAAGGTAATGATCCAAAACTAGAAAAGTTCTTTTTTTTTTTTTTAACAAGAACAAATCATCCAACTTTTCAGGGTTTTAAAAATCAAATAAAAAATTATTGAAATTTATTATAATATATTATTTATCTTTCGTGATTGAGTAAAAAATATTACAATTGAAAAAAAAAAAAAGAAAAATTCTGAACAAAGTATATTTTCACAATTGCAATTAATCATTTGAGATCACAGTCATTGAACCAACCACCCACCCACCCCAGTGATAGGAACGAGGGTGATTTCTACCTTCATTTTGCCATAACTCTTAGTAATAGCTAATATCTCACGTGAGTCGTACAAATGCGAATCGGTTACTAGTTACTACTTACACGAGGTAACGTGATTTATAGGTTAGGGTAACCGCGCAAGGTAGAGGAAGGTTAGAAAAAGAAGGTGAGAGAGTGTTATGCGAAAGAAGAAGAAGAAGAGTGGTAAAAACATGTGCATATATATATAATATATACTTTGTATTAGTGAACAGAAAGAAAGAGAAAGATATAGAAAAAAGGAATGAAAGAAAAGAAGAACATGAGTGCAAATCATTCGGATGGTTCTACGATGGCTGCCAATTAAGGAGCAGTTTTAATCGTTCTCGCCTAATTACCGGGCTATTACATTGTCTCTCGTGGTTAAATACGTCGGCCCAAATAGCCCCTTTTGCAAATAAAGAATTCAACAAGGAACGCCATCAAACTCACAAACACACACGTACACACATATATATACATCCGTACAGTCGTTACATTCGTCAAATGAGCAACAACATTCATGAACACGTCGCGAGAATCATAGTTGCCAATTAAAATGATATTTACTTCGAACAAATTTACATTCCTCAGATTTCTTTATTTTTATATTTCATTTACTTTTTTCATTTTTATTCGTTCAATCAATCATTCTAACCTTATCAGTCACAATCATACGTCTACTATTATGAACACCTTTTTCTTTATGACATTAGGATTAATTAAATGAAGAGGAAGTGGAGATGAGAGAGGGGGAAATTAAAAATGGCAACAAATTTTCATACAATTCGTATGATATTATTTTGTTAAAATAATTTTGCATGAAAGTATTCACGTTGTAATTCACGTGTCAGAACTTTACACGAAGTTTTTATTTTTTTTTCAAGATCCCCAAGGAGTCTCCCCAAGTCGCCCTTAATAACCACCCTCGCACTATTGCCTAAGGATCCAAACGACGCGACCTACAATCACGCACCATAGACAAGAGTTGAGTTGCAGAGGGACTCGATCATTATCACGGGCCAATAATAATCACCGAGACGTATTCCTTTAAAGTGCTGCTTCTTCTTCGCCCCTTCCCTCCCCTCTCTCCACCCTTACCCATCCACACAACTTCGTTTGGAACATTTCGTTCTACTACCCCCTTTTTAGTTCTTTGTTGTCCTTCTTCTTTGCTCAGATCTTTTTCTTTCCAGTTCTTTCTTTTTCTCTTTTTTTTTCTGTCACACACACACATTCATATACATACAAATATATTTTTGGTTCTAACACGTTTACTACTACTACTATTACTTTTCTATAAGTCTGTTATTTCGTTGGCACGATGAACAATAATCAAAGACTTGAATGAATGAGAGTGTGAGAGAGAAAGGGATGAACAGCATCCTTCTAATTCAATGCAATTACAAACGAACGATTAAAGCGATTTTAATTGTACTACGCGTGGAATTATCCTCCAGGGGTAAGATCAGAACCTTTTTTTTTATACAAATAAAAAAAATAAATACCCTAATTGTATATCTCTCTTTTTTTATCATACAGATCGCAGCAGCAGCACAAATATTATGCAAGTTTTGAACTTCACATCAAAAACATGACACGTTGATTTTAAATCTTAAATTATATGATGATTTTTTAATCAATTATCCGACAAATAATTAAATTAAATGTTTTGCAATAAAGATTGATTAAAATTTCAGATTACGTTTCGTTTCTGTTACAAAAATTACAATTTAAATAACCAATGGTCATTACTTTTTACGCCTTACTACGTGGCTTACCACGTAACTTACGACATGATTAAATTCATTTGTATAATGTATATAATCGTAATGATACAAAATCCCGGAACATTTTCATGACGAGTACACTCATTAAACTCAGTTAACTGATTAAAATTTATATCAACGTGATAATACTTCCACCAAAAAATAATTAATGAAGAATTTCATTTAACTTAGTTAGTTTTTTATAGGTAAGGGTAATTAGATTTACTGTGAATCTCGTAACATAAAAACTGCAGGGTAACCAAAGTGGAAGAGAAGAATTCAAGAGGAGTTTGTCAAAGTTAAACACTAGTATGGAATATCTTGATAGAGATAGGGGACAAAAAGAGAGAAAAGAGACTAACTCCGTCACTCACCATAACATAAATGAAGAGGGAAAGATTTGTTAAAAAAAAAAACCATCACAACACGAATAAGACTCACGTATCACCACAGGGATTCCTTTATTTCTCGAATACACGAATAAAAAAAGAACAATGAAAAGATATTAGTAATGATCTCCCATAGCAATCGCATTCGTTCGTAATCAGAATCACAGGGACGAATAAGAAATATTTTTTGTCGCCTTGACAACCAAGAGGGTCTCCAAAAATACATTTCAACGTTGGACATCCTGCCGTTTTCTATTTCATATTTTTGTTTTGTTTGTTTCTTTTCTCTCGATTATTATCCCATTTTATGTTTCATTTTTTTCTAAGTTATCCGCACGTATAACATCACTGGAGAACTAGTAGTCGAAATAAGAAAAAAAAAAAAATACAAAAATCTTCTTTTTAATTAAAACTAACGATAATATGCGCGTGAGACGGCACCAGATTTAACCCCCGTGAACATACAGCTACCGTCAATTACTCTTATATGCCTTAAATAATATAAAAACAAAAATTCACGTAGAAAATATTTTCATTCTTTTTTCACATTAGCTATTCGGAAAAAACCTCACTACTTTTCGCAAAAAACAACACTACTTTTCGGAAAAAACCTTACTACTTTTCGGAAAAAACCTTACTACTTTTCGGAAAAACTTTACGTAATTTTCGGAAATAATATCCGTACTTATCCTTTTTAAAATACCTTACGGACTTATCGGAAAGACCCTACAGACTTATCAGAAAGACCCTACGGACATATCGGAAAGACCTTACGGACTTATCGGAAAGACCCTACGGACTTATCGGAAATACCCTACGGACTTATCGGAAATACCCTACGGACTTATCGGAAATACCCTACGGACTTATCGGAAAAAACCTCACTACTTTTCGGAAAAAACCTCACTACTTTTCGGAAATAACTTCACTACTTTTAGGAAATACTTGAGGTAATTTTAGGAAATACTATAAGTACTAATCTTTTTTGAAATACACTACGGACT
>NW_015149027.1:535890-589293 GCF_001465965.1 Polistes dominula | reverse complement strand
AAAATGAAAAAATAAAAATTCATTTATATAGTTTAAGACTCAATTTAACAAACCCAACAACTTTTAGATCGATATCTTTTATAGTTTTCTTGGAAAAAATTCGCGAAAATAGCCTTTTTTTTAGGTGCTCAGAGTAGAAGGTCCCCTTAATTGAATCAACTGGCAAATCGAGTAATTCTTTTATTTCCACTTAAATTTTGGAGGTCTGGATAGTTAATGGTTCCCTGTTATGACAGCAGGGTGCTTGTTAACTTCTTACCTTAAGATAGAAAAAGAAACTAAGTTTTCTCTTTTCTTTTGAACTATGCCGTTTTAGGGTTCTCGTTTGTAAACGGAAAGGGAGTGATTGATGTTGATAATAGTAGTAGTAGGAATATTGTTCACCTTTCTGAATGAAATTCAACGCCGTTTATTACCTCGAATGGCATTTGGAAACGTGCTGAGAGTTTCTCGACAGTTATCGCGTGTACGCATCATGAAAAATAAAAGAGAAGAAAGGGGGCAAACTTTTCTACGAAGATCGATGAGATTTATGGAAAATGGTTATGGTTTTTTCATATACGATTGGGTTTTTTTTTTATGTCGATACACGATTTTTATCTTATTATAAAAATTAAATGATTTTGTATTACAAATACTGATATTTATCTTGTAATTTATGATACTTTTGAATCATCCGGTATATCATTTTTATTGTAAATTAATGATATTTTTTCTGTAATAATTTCTTGTTTTTAATTATACGTGAACTAAAGATCGAAATCATTTCTTAAATTCTTTGTAATTCAAAAGACGAATAAAATGTTTGTTTATTATCAATTAATTATATTATTTTTTATTTTATCATATTTTAATTTGATAATTTCAAGAGATATACTTTGTGAATAATTCATAGTAACTTTCTAGAGAATATTTACCGATAACTGGCGTCTCCTCGTGGCTTTGACTCGAAACTTCATGTGCAACAGGTGCCTCGTGGTTGCAACAGATTGTTTGCTGCTACCACTGCTGTTGATAGTGGTAGGAGACATAAAGAAAGAGAAAGGTGATCTTAAATAAAAAATACCAATACTTAGAAAAATATTTCGATATGTTAATTGTCACAAAACCTTTTAAATTTTTATAAAACAAAGACCTTTTAAATAAAACAAAAGTTTAAACATTTTCTTTTTTTTTTTTTCATTGACAAGTGACTTTTGATTTTCAATTATAATTAAATGGCTAGCAAGAAGGATCATCGATTAAAAAAGGGTTTTATCTTATCGATTAGTTTTGCGAGTAACAAACTTCGAAAGTTATGAGAGGATTCATCAATAAACAAAAACAAGTAAAAAGACATTTTCTGCATCACATGACGCGTAAATTGTTAAGAGATGAACGTGCAGAATGCGAGGCACGTCGTATCACCCTGACGTAAAAGGGTTCATGGGGGGGAGGATGGGGATTATATAAAAGGGGACTACGTAGATGGGTGGGCCTGGGTCCCCCCCGGTGTTGATGGTTTAGCATAATTGCACGATTTTTTTTCAAACCTCCTTGTGTGGTCATCGAAGTAATTAACCCCGCTCTCGCATTTTACAATGCATCCAAGTATTAAAATATCACCCTTTTTCGATTTTATTAATTTATGTTACATTTTGACAAGTGGTTTTCAAGATTTTTTCTTCCCTTATTTTTGGGGAGTACGGGGAGAATTTTGGAAAAATCATTTAAACTATAAAACAAATTGTTGCTAACGTTGAATCCATTCATGTGTCCTGTAATTCATAAAAAATTATGTGAAAATATATGTAACGTATATTATTAAAATAAAGTGTATTGTTAATAGTTCAATTTGGCTAAAATCACGGTAAAGTATATCGATAAGTTTAACCATAAAATATTTCGAAATATTTCATAACATTAAACTGAATCTTAATTAGAATCTAAATACAAAATTATAATTTATATATTTTTATATTCTAAACATACAACTATGAAAAAAAAGCAATACAAAAAAAAATTGATCTAACTCTATGATCAATTTCTACCGTTATATTGACGTGACACGAGAAATCTATGATCATCTTACGTCAGAAGAAACTATACTAAACTAAAAATATCGTCAAGTGTTAACGATGCAGTTTAAATGCATTCAAATGAAAATAACTAAGCACAGTTGGCAGAAGGACGACAAATAATCCTTTAGACATTTATTGGTTCAAACTTTTAAATCTTAAATATAAAATGGTTTCTCTTTGATGTTCACTGATCGTACCGCACAAAACCGGATGTTAACTGGTGACACTTAAATCAATCAGACTTGCCTTTTACTACTGTTAAGACAAATGATTAATCAATCATAATTAATTAATACGATTAAACCTAATTAAAAGTTTTATGATACTTGAATGATGATAAAAATACAGGTAACATTTTGTAAAAGATGTTACTTGTACAAATCAATCAGGCTATTCGTCGTGATAATTGTAGTAACGTATTCTGATCAATCAGATACCTAAATCAGCTGACTCTGACTGACTGACTAGTCGTTTAGTTTCGAGTATACAACCGGTAGTCCTAGCAAGGCCGACTGGCGCCATGAAGCGCTTATTAGAAAGTCTCGGTGCACAGGTAGGTATGCGATTGTTCACCACGATTGTGTCTCATTTAGATTCCTACCGCATTCTTCTATTTCTACTACTTTGAATCTAGTATCTATCTCTAGTATCTATTTCTCTTATGTTAGTTTCTTTCTTACATCAATCCTCAACTAACTATACAGGGTGATTCACCAGTTATTGTCATCTAAATAGCTCACGAAAGTATAATGGTAACAGAAAAAGTTAATAAGAAAAATTCAAGACTGCAATATGAGATTAGTGTTGTTTTTTTTTCTTTTGGTTAGGTTGAGTCATATTTGAGATTTATTGGTCAACTTTGTTTTTTTTTAGATACTTGGTTTCCAATTCAATGATGTGGTTATTTAGGTTGCAAGAGTTGGTGAATCATCCTGTATATAATTTCTTTCTATATTTCTGTTTCACTTTTTATTTTTGTTCTATTTCTCTTATTTGAAATTCGCAGTAAACAGTTCTTGTTGTTTATTGAACGATTTGTTTACGATCAAGGATCTTTATTTGTTAGTTATTTCGATTAGGTATTTGTAAGAAAGAAAGTTTTATTAGAAATTTTTATTATAGTAGATTTGAGTGAATAGAAAATAGATAGAATTAGATAAATTTGTTATAATAAATGAGAATAATTAATTTTCTAAATAAGTAATTTCGTATTGGTGAGTATATTTTGAAATGGAATATTAAATTAATTTAGGAATACAATATGTTAAATATATTGAAATTAATTGATATTTAAATATGTATATTAAAAATCAAATAAAATTAATATATATATATATATATATTAATTTAAATTAAATTGAAAAATGATTTTGCTATGCAATTTGTTTTTGAATTTTCTAAACGAAATATAATGGAAAATAAAAAATGGACTTTAGAGTAGTCATCTAACAGAGAGAAGAAATCAGCAACCGGTATTAGGCGCATTCAAAACATTCCCGAATGTTTCACGTGAGGATTTATTAACATATTTAACGAAAGGTTTACTGATACAAGCAGAGATAACTATGCACGTTCATAAAACTTATGCACACGCGTGTCCTTTTTGTTCAAAGGATTTATGTACATACCTAAACTCGACATAGAAAAATATATACCATATTTTTCTTTAAATGAAAAATTTAAAAAAAAAAAAAAAAACAAGTTTTCATTCAAAAAAATTTGCACCGTCTCTTCTGCTTTCTTCTTCTTTCCTCTTTCTTCTTTCTTCTTCTTCTTCTTCTTCTTCTNAAAAAAAAAAAAAAAACAAGTTTTCATTCAAAAAAAAAAAAAAATGTAGTATTAACGAACAAAATGATGAGATGTAAAATATTTTTATATCTCTCTCTTGTCACGTTTTAATTTAATTTAATTAAATTATATATATTTTAATTGAAAATTAAATATATTTATAATTTATTTGTTATATTAAAAATTATAATTTTTATATTATAATTAAAAAATAAAAAATATACAAAAAATAATTATTATAAAATAATAAAAAACAAATGTTGCAATATATACAAAAAAGATACTTTTATATCTGATTTTATATCTAATTGTAAATAAAATTTAAAAATTAACTTTTTAATCTTTTATATAATAATTAAATCTTATTATTATAATTTATTTACGTTAATTTTTATATCATAAAATTTAGAAAATTCATTTCCATAGATCACCTTACAAATATTATTTTACAGAAATTAAAAAATCATAGTTGTACTCCTAAAATTTTGTGTGAATCTTAGCATTTTACTTTCTTCATTAAAATTCAACATCAGTTTGAATTGTCCCACGAATATAATGGATTGTAAATAACAGTTTTCTCAGCTCACCAATGGTGGGATGGGTTGAGGGTAGTGGGGGTGAAGGAATATTGTTTGCGATGGTAATTGTAATGTTTCCTGGATCTCATTTGCTGGCTTTCAGCCGTTAATATATGACGGTTTCGTAGCACGGGGCCAGAGAACAGCCATAACTCACTGGAAACGCAGCAACAAACAACACACCAGTTCATCTAAGGCGGTGGTGGGTCGCGTGGGTGCTCTCAAACGTTTCACTTTAAACTGATCTTCCTTCTAACAACACATCTCACTTTAAACAAGTGTCTTTCTCTCTCTCTCTCTCTCTCTCTCTCTCTCCTTTTTGTTTGTTGTTTGTTTCCAGGAGTTGGATCACCTTCTTATTGTCTTTCATCATTTATCTTTTTCTAGCTACTTATACATATATTATTGTTTTGATATTTTAACACAACGTTGTATTCGTATAAAGGTATGTATTTATAACATTAATTTATTTATAAAATAATTACATTATTTTTAAAAAATTATTGTATGATACAAGTAAAGTCCAGAGCCATCTGTTCGGTCAGTGTGTGAAACATTTGAAGATAACCTAACATTTTTCTATACATAATCGAAATGTTTTCAGTTATTTATTTGTTATAAACGATAATTATTTAATAACACTTTCTTTTTAACATTTTACCAAAAATTATTTATTAAAAAAAAAATAATTGAATTATTTTTAACACGATTGTGTTTAATTATTCGCATTTGAGATTTAAACGAAAAAAAAAAAAAAGATTAAAAACTCTCATCCCTTTCTGCAAAACATTTTTATTTCTTTCAATGTTTCATTTTATTAACAACACATACATAATTCTAACACTTGCTTGTATCATTTATGTTTTATCCATAAATAGTCGAGCATGTGTTTGTGTGTGTATGTGTGTGTGTGTGTTTGTGTTTGTATGAGAAAGAGAACCGAATGATTTGCAATCGTTTTTATTTTTTCCAGTCTCGAAGCTCGAATCAACCACCGGAGTTACGCAAAATCCATCGAAGGGCCGAAGGCATCGTACTGAAGAGATACTCTTTCTCTCTCTTACTTTCATTCTCTGTCCTACCTTGAGGATACCGGACGGTAGCACAATTATACACGTCATTACCGGAATGAATATTCATAACGACCACAGCGAGAAAGCCCAGGGGGAAAATGATATTTACTTTGTCGATTTATAACCACACACACATACACACACACACAATAAGAAAGAGGGAGAGAGAGAAGGGTCTACATTTGGTATGGGAAACAGGAACGAGAGATTGAACAAGTTTACTTCGTATCGATACCAATAAAATACAATCGAAACCTTCCAACTCGATCTTTTAAGTCCCAACGATTTTTATTTATTTAACATTTTTCTTTTTTACAATGATTACAATGATTAAATAAATAATAATCTTTGCTTTAAAGTTTTGAATTTGATTATTTATTATCGGAATGATTAATATGTATCATTGGAATGAATCTTAAAACATTTCAGGAAGGTAGAAGAGATTTTTTTTTTTAGGTTAGGACAGTTTGGGACTTTATCGAGAAAGAACGAAAGAAAAAAAAAGAAGAATAAGAATAAGAAGAAGAAGGGTCGTATTTATTCGAGGGCTACATTCTCGGACACTATCTCACGACCTTAAAAGCGGCTAAACGATTCAATTTGTAGTAATTATAATGCAACCGACGAGAGACGGGGCGACTTAAGTGTGCGCTTTTTTCATTGGAACCACTTAAGTAAGCGACGGAGTTTCGCGTGTGGGCGTTACGAAAGCGGATCGAGAGAGAACTCTTGTCCCGACAATTTCGTGCTAATCTAAGTGATATTGAACACGTTTGACATTAATAAAGCTGAACCAACGAAGATTCGTCTTTTGTACTTGGGTCTCATATTGCATATATATCATATATAGAATACCATAACTTATCAAGAATACAACACATAGAAATGTTTATAATCTACAATTTTATAGGAATTTATTTGAATGAATAATTTTTAAATAAATTAATATTATTTTACTTATAATGAACCACCAATTGATTCTTCAGTATAATTAAACTAACATTTATAGATACAAGTATCTGAATTAAGTGTAAAAGTTTAGTAAATAATTTAAAAAAAAAAAAAAAAAAAAACATTGTGTGAAGATTGCACGTGAAACGATTTGAAAATTTCAAATAGAAGAAAACAAAAAGATGATTGGCTATTTAAGAATTGATTCACAATTGAATGTTTCACACACTTGTGTAATGATTGAAGTTAAAATGAAATTCTCACCTACGCATGACTGTGTGTCACCTTCCACCCTCAACTTTTGAAAGTTCCTTTTTAAACTCGGTGGAATTGTTTCAAACGTTCATCTTAGATGCGTCTCTTAAAATAGTCTTCCCGGAATAGCGAAGAATTTAGACCACCAACGCGCGAACTCTCGTCTCAATTAACGTTTTAAAGACTCGTCCACGCGATTATAGTCAGAACTATAGCCACCCACAACGTCGTCTAATATGTCCATGTTTGTATGGAACCAAAGTGCTTCGTTATCGTAGGATAGACCCACCAACATGACGATGTAAAATACGTCAGCACCAATCTAAACTTTTTTTTTAATTAAGTACAAATTTATCTTTTTTGAATTTGTTTATCAAATATTTGTTATGTCATAGATGAAACATTGTAATGAATTAAAAAAGAAAATATTTAATTCAATCTTTCAACTCATTTGAGACTACAACGTTTTTCGAATTTTATTATTATATATTTTATTTATTAAATTATAGTTATTATTTAATTATATTATAAATAATATTTATTAGAATTATATATTAAATTATATTAAATTTATTTTAAATTATATTTTATCTATATTTATTTTTTATTTTATTTCTTTCTATTTATTATAACAATTTTGCAATGGTAAATTTTATTTGTTTTTCTATACTTTAAAGATACTATTTATACCAACAAAATTGTATTTCGAAGTATACTGTACTCAAAATAATTGATAATTAGCTAAGTATGATTGCACAAATGGTGTGCAGGTGAACTCGAATGGTCCTTAACTCACAAATATCGTTCTCATAAGTTCATAGTACTCAAAAATTGATTTCAAATCCATGATATTATTGAATTATTTTTTTAAAAATAATATCAAATCATTGTTTAAATTCATCCGACTGTTAAAATTCACAAGGAAGGTTTTTTTTTTAAAAAGAATTACGGTGACGATGAAGATGACTATGAAGTTGTTGAATCTTAACGTAATGATTTTTACCTGTGATGCAAAGTGTAATCTTGGTAAGAAAATCTAAGCATGTCCCTCCCAGTCTCGGGGTACATGAAATCTGCCCGCTTTAGTCGCATGAAGTTTCTTTAGCAAAGTGGGGTCAATTGGAGACGAGGACCTCGCCAGTTCGCTCCCACACTCCGCAGAAATTTATTCCGTTGCTCTAATCGAGGCCGTCCACTCGCGACGTGACGTYGTCGTCGTCGGCGGGAGGACCGAAGAAACGAGATTCACACACACACACACACACAAATACACATCCACAGAGAGCGGTCTTACGTTCTTTCCCTCCCCCGATCTTCCCCTCATCTTCCCTCACATCCCAATCCTCATCCTTTTTCCAAATTCTTTTTTTTTTATTCTTTGAACATTGAATATCATCTCACCCTTATTTTTAATGTTTCAAATCAACAAATATGAATAAAAATGTGTGTGTGTATTTTATTTTTATTGGTATATCAAGATATTTACACAAACACACACAAACATATATAGGGATATTTATATGTTACATTACAGATGAATACTTTTCGATGCGTTTTCCCGTTTGATTCAATTTGTTATTCGATTTTTTTCTTTACGCATGATCAGTCAGCAAACATTTTATAGTCTGTTCGATTATAGCACTTATCGATCCAACTCACATTTTCTTCCTTACTTCCTATCATTCCTTTTCGTAACATTTCATACGTGTTTATACTTCCTAGTTTTAGTTTAATAAATAATCGATTTATATTTACACATCTTTTATATAGTATTATTATTATTTCAAATATTTATTTTATATTTATTTTATATTTATCTTATTTTTATTTTGTGTTTATTCTTCTTAGTTTTAGTTTAATAAATTATCAATTTATATTTACACCTATTGTACAACATAGTTTTATTATATTAAATTTATTTGAATTTTATTACGAATTGAAAAATAATAAACATGTAATATTGTATCTTATGGTTAGAAGCTAACGGTATAACCATACATTTTTATTTTCTATTTAACCCTTAAACTACTTATCATTTTATTTATCAAAAATATCATCTTTTCTATTACGTCGATAGATAAAAACATAGGTACGATGATAACGTACCAAACGTTTCCGCGAACTTGGTACCAAACCTGCAACTTTGTTAGATATGCATAATAGATATACACATACGTGTATATATATGTGTGTGTGGTAAGGAAAGAGACAAGCTGGCAGATCAACAAAAGCATATTTCGCATTCGTCGAGCATAAGCAGACATTAAATCCGAGAATAGAGTGCGTGGGTAGTTCTCCCACATGCTTTTCTTACGTGTCATATGCGCGTCATACGAGAATACACAACCACCACCATCACCATCATCACCACCACCACTTTCCTTCTCCTTTTCCTACACCTTTTTCTTATTTCTTTGATGGTGAGTCGAGTATCTTGAAGATTCTTGCTTGAGAAGAGGCGTAAGAATCCTCAGAGTGTCGTAAAACAAAAGGGAACGGTATTACCAACGTTGAAAACACCTTTTCCCTTCCACTGGTTTCATCCTACCGGGAGTCCTACAGGAGACTTTAACTGCAATTTACTTGGCGGGAGATGAAATTATGTTTCGTCTTTTTCTTCTTTTTTGTTGTTGTAATCCTTCTATCTCTTATCATGAAACTTGAGAAAAGCTTCGATCATATGGGGTTTTACCTAAAACCTATATTGCAATATTTCCCTTCGTTAAACGAGTATTTCGATAATTAATAAACGATTGAAATTTTTCTGTGAAATTTCAACTCCCACGTCGATAATTTGCTTCTTTCTTTTTTTTTTTCATCGTCAATCTTACTTTACTTATGTAAATATACGTGCATGTATCGTGTATGCATTTTATGTTTGTTCTATGCCTGTTCAAATTTTCGTAATCGCGATTTCGATTGAAAAAATAAAACGCTTTTGCAAAAGATCGACACTGAGAATCAACAACGTGAGAAAAACAAAAATAAAAATTATTAAAAAAAAAAAAGAGGAAAGAAAACACGTATAAAAGTTTAGCATCGTTGATGGGTGATTTTAATCTTAAACATTCGGCTGAATTCCGGAATCCTTTTGGTTGGCCCTGATATCATGATCGTTAAGAATCCAACGGTTCTTCTTCCTCGTAAAGCTCATAAATGCATACACACATATATACAGGTACGTACGTAGTATGTAAGAGTACTTGTACATCCTAAAAAATAAAATAAAATAAAACAGGAGACAGTAAAAGAGAGAAAGAGAAAGATAATGTGCAAAGATGACGAAGATTTTTGAGATACGGCTGTTAGGGTATGTTGTTTCATAGGATGCTGTAGGGCAAGTAGAAACTGTAAAGAAGAAGCAAGTAAAAGAAAAAAAGATGAACGAACGTTTCGCATCGACGAGTATCATCGACGAATTATGGTATCGAAGATAAATCGGTTAGGTCGCGGCCGTTCCACTTTCTTGGACAAGGAATCCTCGACCAAAGATACCGCGTTTTGGAGCCACTCAAAACGACCGATTATCATCACCCTCTCCACCACCCTCCCCACATACCCCCTTATCGATTATTTCAACTTAACGACGAAGCTTGTCTTCTCTTCTTATCTTTTAATACACAAGTATAATAATCGTATTGAAAACACATTGAACACATTCCGTATTGAAAGTGTATTGTACTCATTCTAAATGAATTCTATTGCAATATTAAAATAATAAAATAAATAATATAAAATAATATTGTGTGTGTGTGTGTGTGTGTGTGTTGTAATTAAATAACAAACATTATAGGTTATAAATAATATAATATTCAATTTGAGGTGTTACAATTTTGATTATGAGGTTAAACTTAATAATTTCAAGTAGGCATAAACAGTTAAATTTAATAAATTTAACCTCTCACCGATTTCACGTGTTGTTATTTGCTAATTTGCATCAACTAATTTTTGTATTGTGTCAGAAAAAAATAATGAAGTTACTTTCCAAACAACTGAATATATGATTGATCGTTTATTTTTATTATTTTTGAACGTACACGTATACGTACAGGTACAGGTACACATAAGTACATATCGATATTATCGAAAGAGTAAGAATTTATCGTTTATAATTCATTAAATGCAAGATCGAATTGAAAGCAGGAAAATTTCATATCCTTAGGGCATTTTTATTTTTTTTTTTTTTATTATTTAACATGATCTCGCTAAAGAGATCGTCGATATTGATAAAACTTTGTTGCAAAGTTCGATACGTAATGTTCCACGTGTTGAAAAAACTATTCACCACCACCCTAAAAAAAAAAAAAAAAAGAAATATAAAAAAAATGAAACATTAGAATAATTTATGAATTTATTTTCAAAGTAACACTTGGCAAATATAAACGGGGTAAAGAGTGAATGTATGGTGTGTTTTGTGACGAATGTGTGATATTTGTCCTAAAAGCGTGTGTGTAATCGATCATTAATATTTCAAATTTCAAATTACCACCAATCATTCTTATCGACAAACTCAAGTTCGTAAAGTTTGCGACGGTTTTTCTTTAACGAGATGGATAATTAAGCTAAGTTTCTCCCTTCCCAACCCCTCCCCTCTTCCCTCCCTGATTAAATGAGAGAACACAACAACACGGAGATCGTATTATTAATGAGAACAAGTGAGATAGAACGTGAACAGGTGTGCACGACGAAGAAACGTTTTTTCGGTTGCTTACCGTTTGAAAGGTTTTACTCTTATACACGCGAGTAACTTTTAAAACCAATCTAAATTGATTATTATTCTTCTTTTCTTGGTAGTAATTAGTACACGTTTATAAATTATTAATAAGTATATCCGTAACGCGTGCTAGAGAAGAATGATTTAGGTATGAGTTGTTCAAGTTTTAATGTAGTTGATACTATCGATTCCCCCCTCTTCCTTTTTTTTTTTTTTTAATTCTAACTGAGAGATTGTACTTAAACATATGTTTAATGTATATATATATGAATGTGTAAGTGTAGGTATATGAAAGTATTGATTTATATCACGGACTGTTAGAAAATTGCAGTCTCTTTTGGAAAAAAAAAAATAAAAGGAACTAGCAAAGTATTGCGAAAATTCGATTACAAGCATAGTAATGATTGAATTTTTTTTTTTTTTTTTTTATCGAACAGACCATTTCAAGACAAAGAAACAAGTCGTTTAATATATTAAAAGTACTTTAACAACGACAAGACAGAATTAATTTGTTCAACTTCGTAATAATTAATTGGTTAACCCATTTGAGATCAGGACTTTTTTCAAACATGGTTCTTACGAGCCATTTCTCTATTTGTTTTTTTTATTAAAAAATTTATTATTTATAAAATACTAAATAATATGTATATAATAATAATATTATTAATATACAGTTCAATTATGTATTATTTAATTTAATTAATATTCAATTTTATTTTATTTTTTTTTTAACTAATAAATGGTTTTATTTCTATTAATATTTAATTAAAATAATTGAAAATAATTATTAATATTATTAATATTAATACTATTACTATATATATATATATTATTTATAATTTTATTTTTTTTAGAAGTATCCTATTTTTCTATATCCATTCATTTATTTTTTATATTTTATTTAATATTTGTAAAATATATTTACCATGTTAATTTTGCAATGCCAAATTTTATTTTTCTATACTTTGAAGTTACTACACCGGAGAAAGATCTTATCTCGAATACATTACTTAAAATAACTGATAACAGCTAAGTATGATTGCACACACGGTTTGCAAATGAATCGCAAATGGGTTTAAAGAACATATGTAACTTAATTAACAGAAAAGGGTGAATGAAACAAGGAGGAGAGGGGGGGGGAAGTCAATTAACAATCTGACTATAATCAAAACCGATAAACAAGAATTATAATAAATTTTCTATATTTTTTTTTTTTACAGAAGATCAATCGATTAAATAAAAAAAAAAAAAGAAAATCCCGTAATTTTATCGACGACAATTTCATGAGAATAACAGGGTAAGAGAAAGAAATAAAGAATGAAAAGGAATAAGGGTAGAAAAAAACGAAGATCACAGGGTTGATGTGACGGAGGGGGTTAAGAAAAAAAAAAAACTGTTAACGATGACGTTATAAATTATTAATGCGCTTATTACCCGCATAGTGAGTGCCGGTAAAAGAAAAGCTTTATGTGTCCGAGTGTGGAAAGGCCTCTGTCGTCTTCTCTCTTCAATATTCTCTCTCTCTCTCTCTCTCTGTTATTCTCATTCTCTTTCTCTTTTTGTTGTTCTTTCATACACTCACTCATTTCTCTTTTTCTTCTTGAGATAGTATAACGACGTCGATGACGCGTAATATACGTACACTTACGTACAAATAAATATGTATACGTATATATGTGTGTCTGTGTAGGTTTCTGATATGTTTGTGTGTGTGTGTGTGTGTGTGTGTGTATACCAATATATAAAGAAAGAAGATATATATAAGAAGAAAAGAGAGATATAGCACAAGAGTCCTACTTCTCCTCCTCCTTCTCCTCCTTCTACTCTTCATCCTCCTCATCCTCCTCATCCTCCTCTTCCTCTCGGCATAACTTTGTGTGCCCGTTTTGTGATCCTCTCTAGCAGGATACGTCAGGAGGAAGGGTTGGGGGATGAGGGTTCAGTGTCATTAACGCTTTTTGCTTCACCGCCGTGCGTGTGTCATTGACGCTGCTTTTATTAGCCGGGCGCATAACTTCCTTTAGCGTCGCTCGTTTACGAGCGAGTAATTGCACGATGATTTCGGTACACGTATATATACACACATATGCACATATATATTGACCATGGCAGGAAAATGTGAGTAGTTCTTCTTCGTATGTGATTCTTGTCTGAGAACGTGCCGGGAGACCAGCAAAATCATTGAACAATTCTGATCTGATGTTTCATAAATAAATTCTACTATTATACTTCTTTTATATATATATAGGATGTTCAGGCCATGTGTTAAGGTGGTTTTGTTATAAAATGTTGATTTATTATAATTCTAAATTATTTACAAAATAATACCACAATTACAATGGAATACACAATAGGGAACAATATAAAAAGTAAGGTTAGTTATGTCATACGTAAATCTGAAAAAAACGTGAGATAATTGAATTGTGTTACAGTGTCATCTATTGACAATTTACAGTACCTACAGACCTAGATAAACTTGAAATAATTAAATCTATAAATTAGCGATAAAAAATATAAAATAATCGCGTTAAAAACTATCCTATCTATTAAGTTACCAATACACAAAATAATACCACAATTAGAATGGAATACATAAAATAATAATACACTAAAAATTATAAAAAATAAGGTTAGTTATGTCATATATAAATTTGAAAAAAAAAAAGTACGACGTGAATATATCCAAATAATGGAATTGTAATACAGCGCTAACTATTGAAATTGTAGAGTACTTAAAGACCTAAATAGCCTTTAAATAATAAATCCTTTAAATTAGCGATAAAAAATAAAAAATAAACGCGATAAAAACTAACCTTTTTACTAAGTTAACAACACACAAAATAAATAAAATAATAATACATGAAAAAAAAAATATAAAAATAATGTTAATTACGTAATATATAAATTTAACAAAAATACTACGTGAATATATCCAAATAATTGAATTGTAATACATTGCCATCTATTGAAAATTTACAGCACCTAAAGACTCAGTTAACCTCAAATTAATTATATCCTTTAAATTAGCGATAAAAAATAAAAAATAAACGCGATACAAACTATCCCATATTCTAAATTGAAAAAATTTTCTTAAAATCAGTTCAATAATTCTCAACATTCATTATAAAACCAATAATATGACACCGAAATTTTATATCTAAAGATCTACGTTCTAATTTGATTCATATTTTATTTATATATTCTCCTATCTTTTTTTATTCATTGATATTTGACTTTCATGAGACAGAATAATTTATAGATGAAAAAATAAAATTTGATGTGGAACTGTAATACAGTATTTCTGGATATCCGAGAATGCAATTTGTAATATTGAACGTTTGAACGTTTGCACGTTATTATTTCGGTGCTATTCATATGTGTATATATATATATATGAGTATGTGTGGGAGCTAAGATGAGAAAGTAAGACCAGCTGGCACAACCATAACACCGTCCTCATTATTCGGTGCTAATGACGCTACGCACGGTTCCTGAATTTATGGTGTTGATAGTTAAGAGTCTCGTGATTTTACTCCAAGCTTCTCGACTTTCAAAACCTTGATGCAATTTTCTTCAAGATCTTATGGGACAACATGTGTACACTTTTGTTTCTTTTTCGATTAACTTCGTTTCTTCCAAACCCCTTCCATTTTCCTATTCATCGTCTAACCTAACCAAAGTGCTACTATGATACAATTTTTGTTGTTTGCGTTGAAACTTGAACAAAAAAAAAAAAAAACGATCAAACATGTAAAATTATTATGAATTATCTTAAACATAAGTTAATTTGCAATTTATCGTCGCGTTTATTTTTAAGTCAACTCTTGAGAAAGTTGTTTCGTTTAAAATAAAACTATAAATGTACGATTAATCTTTAGAGTCTGTCACCACCAAAACGTAGAAAACGTGTATCATCATTTTCATTAGCACGTCCATCAAAAGCTCGTTTCGAAATATCCTCCCCCAACCCTCAACCCCCAACCCCAAATCCCCCTTTTTGAACTCACCAAAGTATCCGACGTACAACAACAACAACAACAACAATAACAACTAGAGAGAAGTATTCTGTTCGGTAAAGTATCCCATTTATCATCCGATCCTTTTTCATTCATAAGTTCATTCGGACAGGATTCTCTCTCTCTCTCTCTCTCTTTCTCATGAGTTTGACGATAAAAAGAGAGAAAGAATGAGATGTCTTATTCGAAAGACTCGATTTGTTTCTGTTGGCCACCTCCCAGTCCTTATTACCATAAGTTGATACGACGAGATGAAACGATTGGTCGAACTTGTGAGAAATGTTGAGAAAGAAAAATGAAATGAAACAAAACAAAAAAAAAAAATATGCAATCTTAGGTACCAATCAAAATGGTATTCGTTTATAAGAAAATCAACAACAAAAACAATTGAATAAATTGCGTGAAAATTAGGCTTATAAAAAATGAAATGATACTAAAAACGAAAGTATATTGGAATTACAATAAACAAAGTAGAAAATGATTCCGCCTACTACTATGCGTTTTATAGGAGTCTGGATTCCATGAAAAAGATGGGTCGTCACATTGATTGATTCCTAGATTTTCTAGACGATGTTTAACGATGCTGAGTATTTCGTTCTTTGTTGCTGTTGTGTTGTCGTCTTCGTTTACCGATCCTAGAAAGAAAGAGAGAGAGAGAAAGAGACAAGAAGAGACTACTACCACTGATGGATCCTTGACGAGATGAGAGAACTGGAGAGAAAGAAGATATTCGTTTTATCTCGTTGAGTGTAGTATTAAACTAGTAATGGGTTTAAATCGTATTAGAAAATGTTACATTTTTAATTTAATTTTTATTTTTTTTTTTTTTTAAATTATAAAACTGTATTTTTTAGCAAGCAAGTTAGGTTATTCGTTTTATTTCGTTGAGTGTAGTGTTAAACTAGTAATGGGTTTAAATCGTATTAGAAAATGTTATATTTTAATTTTAATTGTAATTTTATTTTTGTTTTGAAATAATCAAACCAGTAATGGGTTTAAATTGTATTAGAAAACGTTACAGTTTTTATAATTATTTTTATTTTATTTTTCTATTTTGAAATAATAAAACAATGCTGTATTACCAACCGAGTTAAATACGATTCAATAAAAATTTGCAAAATTTTTCTTAAAGGAATCATCACATGTTTTTTTTTTTATTTTGTTAACTTTTAATTTAAAATTTATTATATTATAAAAATTGTTCCAACCGATAGTTTGTTTAAATCATTTTCTTCGACAAATCACATCGACAATTTGTTGTTTGAAAGTTATAGAATTTTTTTTATGGATTCTCGTTGATTCGATACGCGGAAACTTAAAGAAGAATTGTTGTTTTGTAAAAGGGGAAAGAGGAGGATGAGGAAGGAGGAGGATAGAAAAAGAAAATAAAGTGGTTAGAGTAGTTTCGAATGATGGTATCCATCTTTAAATTGGAACTTAGACTTTTCTATATCTATTATGGTTTATTATAGAAATCCTTTCGATAATTGACCACTCTTCTATCTTATAAGAAATCAAAAATAAAAAAAAATAAAACAAAAAGTGTTTGAGAAAATACTACAGTCAAGATATAAAAGATAAAAATACAAATAAAAATAGAGAAAGATAACTTCAAAGATGATTAGAGAGACGAGTTAACGCGTAAGGGTATGAAAAGAAGAAAATAAATGAAAAGATTGCTCCTAGAATTAAAAAAATACAAACTACAGTCAGTCAACAGAACAAGACCATAAATGCTTGATCAATAAACGTCATCTTCTTTCAGATGACGATTATCTTGAATGTGTTGTGCCACTTTCGATGATCACTACTGGTTCAGAAAAAAGAAACTAAGTCTCGTTATTTGCAATTAATACACAAGAAAATAATTCAATTCGAAAAAGAAAGATATCGAAAGTTGTCTTTGAGTATAAATAATAGATGATAGGATGATACTAGCAAGATCATCTGACTTTAGATGAGAACGACTGAGAAGAAGAAGAAGAAGAAGTCTCGGATAATGAAGCGAATCAAGATTACTACGGTTATAAATGAATGAATGAATGAATGAATGGAACGATTGGATTGATAGGTAAATAGAAGATAGAAAGGAAATGAAAATAATGTGATGCTTCGTTAATAAATAAATAAATATATATATATATATATATATATAGTAGGGTGGTAAGCCATATATAAGCTAGGTGTTACTGTAGTTTTGTTATAAAATGTTCATTTAATATATTTCTTAATTATTTAGTAAATTATAACAACACACAAAATAATAGTATTTAAAAAATAAAAAAAAGTAAGGCTATGTTGTGTGTAAATATCGAATTAATTGAATTGTAATACAGCACCATCTATTGAAATTTTAAAATATTTAAAGACCTAGTAAACCTCTAAATAATGAATCCTTTAAATAAGCGATAAAAAATAAAAAATAAACGCTATAAAAATTATTCTATGTATTAAGTTAACACACACACACACACAAATATACCACAATTACAATAAAATAAATAAAATTAAAATACATAAAAAAATATAAAAAGTAAAGTTAGTTACGCCATACATAAATCTGAAGAAAAAAAAACGTGAAATAATGCAATTGTAATACAGTGCAACCTATCGAAAACTTCCAATACCAAGAAACTCCTACCTAACCTCAAATTACACTATAAAAACTATTCTATCTACTAAATGAAAATAAAATGAAACAATAATTTCATTAAAATTGGCTTGAACTTCAATGTAAATCAACAAAGTGGCACTGAATTTTTATTCAACACATTACACATGAAAATACTTGTTAAAAATTTCATTTTTATTTGAACTTTTTTTAAAAATTTCCACCAATTATAAAAATACCTTATTGTAATATTTTATTATAAAATGAAAAAAAAAATGGAGTATCTCGATTTAAGTTTCAGTTGAATTTGTGAATAATAACCAAATGTGGCAGAATACCTCAACATGTAGAAATTAACATTCCATTTGGTTTAAGCATTTCGCATTTCTTCGTGTAGAGTCGAGTTTGTTTAATGATCGTCGTGACACGATACTAATATGTCGTCGAGTCCGGTAAGACTGGCGGTATCTTTGATGTCATTGGTATAATAAATTAATCTATTAGCGCCCAGGTTCTTCTCTCCAGCATCTTTCAGCTACCTCGTAAGGGGGGTGGGTGGATTACGAGTAATAAAAGTGAAAAGGTAAGGAAAAAAACGTAAAATCTTTGGGGGTGGGGAGGGTGGTAGAATTCAAACAGTTTCCGACGTAATCTCCAATTAGGCTCAAATTGATTAGAGTTTGAAATTAATGTTTGAAATTTACTTGGTCTACAGAGATCTGTAATGTTAAATCAAATGACAAATATTTTTATAAAAGAGAGAAATAAAATTGGATTATTTCATTTTGTAATTGTATGCATTTACTCTTTTCAAAAATTATCTCGAAGTTAATCTTTTTCAAATAATCTCGTTCATTAAACTTTCATAGTTATCAAGTATTACATTTTTGTAGTTGTTAAACTAATCACAGTTGAAAACGTTCAATTTGTTATCACGATTAAATAAGTCTTCAATTCAATTATTCAGTTAATCTATTTCTATTTGTTATTTGAAAATGGAGAATTAGATTAATAAAATATTTCAACGTTATACTCCAATAGTTACATTGATAATTATCTCTTTTTGAGTTAGGTATAATCAAAACAATGAGTATTGTTACTACTGTTACGAGTATAACAACTTTCTAGCCCCGAAGGTATAGACAGAAATCGAGATTACGATAGTTACACGTGTAGATACAAAAGTGATCATAGTTGAAAGAAAAAATGTTAACTATTGTTGTTTGAAAAAAAAAAAAAACAAAAAAAAAAAATAAAAAATATTTATCTAAGAAAGACAGTTAGTAATTATTTCGTTGCCACAGAAGTGGTGTGTAATTACGATATTAGATTTAAATTATAATGTCATTTATTTTTATTATTTTTTTTTATTAATTTTATATTAATAAAAATTAATAATATTATATTTTTATTATATTAATATATTTATTTTATTATATTATAAATTTGATATTAATAAAATCTCAAACACTATTATATTTTTATTATAAATTATTGAATTTTTCACATTATAAGTCTATTTTGAAAAAAGGGTAGGGGGTTTTGGTAAACTTTTGAAATTGATGGAGGTGCAAACCATTTACCTGTACCGTGTTTCGAATATCTTAATTACATATGCAACCTTTATCCAATTCTAATTTCATTTTCCAAAGACTTATAAAAAGAAGAAGCAGAAGAAGCTGAGCTTACTTTGGTTGGTTTTCCTTTCATCTTCTGTTAAAGATATATAATCCTAAAATTTTTTCTCAATTTTTTCTATTTTTTTTTTCTCTCACATAGATGAGAAAAGGAAGAGGAGGAGGAGGAGGAGGAGTGTAACGTCGTCGAGCCAATCTTAATTGCACGAATTAGTCAGAAGCCTGACTAATGACCAGGGAACGGGCTTAAGCTCGACCAAGTTTACGGTCTAAGAAGAGGAGAGAGAGGGTGGAAAAAGCTAATTTGTCGTCTGGATGAAACTGAAGTGAAAGACGACAAGGTTTCTTGGAAATTCGATTGGTTGGAAAACTCCATTCTCTGATTCACACCTTCAACTATTTAAAAAAAAAAAAATAAAATAAAATAAAAAATAGAATACAAATTAAAACACAAATAAAAGTAAACTATTAAATACAGAAACATTTAAATAAATAATTTACATAATTCTGTATTACATCTGTAATTCCATTGTATGATTCACACATTGAACTGATTTTAAAAAATTAAATAAAATGAAATAATATAAAAAATAAAACACAAATATAGGTAAATCATTAAATATATATATACAGTTAAATGAATAATTTACATAATTCTGTATTAGATTATTTTTTTAAGCAAATATTTCAATATTCAAACTAATTTATAATAAAATATTCATCTGCATTGAATTTATTAGCACTGTAATGAAAAAGAAATATCAAAATAATTTGAGAAATAAAACACCCCATTTAATTTGAACATTATCTAAATTAATCTGTAAAAATAACTGTGATTTCTGTACTTTAACGATAACATATATATATATGTATATAATATACATGGTAGAATGTGTTTGGCAAGTATAGGGTATTAAAAAAAAAAAAAAAATGATGTAAGAAAAAAAAAGTAGGAAGAATATAAGGCCCCGCGTATTACACGGGGGGCCCCCGGTATTTCGTGAGTTTCAAGTCGAGAGAGGAAGGAAGAGTCAGGTGAGTTACGGCGCCTGGAGCGCCGCTGATCACTTTGACCTATGACCCCATCAATCATCGCCAAATCATACACCACTTATCCTCGGTGAAGCACGAATGAACGGCGGCGCACGTTTCTTGTAATACACGATGCTCGTGCGCGGGTGATATGGGCGCATCACATCTCCACCTTTTTCTACCCCCTTCCTCTTTCCCATCTTCCACCTTTTCTCTTTTTTTTTTTTTTTAATTTTTCTTTTTACTTTGCAATTTATTTCACCCGCGCAACACACGTTTCAGGCTAGCGTGAATGAAAAATAAAATCATGAAACTTGATTCAAACATAGTAATTGCCAAGAAAAGGGGGGAAGGGGGTTAACTTTGATTCAAGAATCCCTATCAATGAACTGAAGTCTTCAATTACATCTATATATATATACCTTTGTAAAGGGCTCTCTTTTGTATGGGAATCATTGTAATATGGACATCAATTTATTATTTATAAAAATAATCACATAAACGTTATTGATTAAATTTAATTATAAAATATAAATAAATTACTATTATTATTATTATTATTATTATTAAAGATATTTATTTATAAAATTAAATTTTATTTAATAACTATAATTATTAAAATTGAAGATTTTCAATAATAATAAATAAAATTAATATTAATTTTGAAGTTTCATTGTCAGATTATTAAAATTGTTTGTTATTGAAAATTTGGATTTTGAATTACATTTAGAAATGATATCAAAATTATCTGCTTTATAATGGGAGTATCATTAAATATAACAAATTACTGAAACATGAGCGTGTGCATGCATCTTAATGCAGGATGTAAAATATAATCTTCAAATCTATTGCGACACGTGAACATAAAGTATTCCGGATACTATAGCGATAAACGAGAAATTCTAATTATTATTATTATCGTGTTGAAGTTAACGCGTAACGATATTAGGAAGTTTTCAAACGGAAAGATGCTATGATACACCGTTTTATTTAAATATAGCGAAACGTTTAATTATATGCTATATCTCTTAACTGCATTCATTTTTACAAGCATTAAACTAGAAATAAAAGATACTCAAAAAAACATGAAAATTATTTTTATATTTTTATATTTTTATATTTAATTTGATACTTCATATGGATTTATTTTTTTTTTCAACAAACATAATTTATTCAGTTATTTATTGTATATATTTGTATAATTGTATAATTCGTATATTCAATTAATATTTAATTAATATTAATAAATATTATAAATTAAAATTGTAATTATAATTATATATTTATATTATAAATATTATATTATAAAATATATATATATAATTATATTTAATTGAATATAAAAATTAAACAATTATACAAATATACAATAATATTGAATATAATAAATTAAAAATATTAATTATTATAATTAAATATTTTATTACGTACGTATGGGGTTAATACAAATTTAAAATAATAAAAAAAAAATAAGTAAATTATTATTTTTTGAACAAATTAAAAATACTAATTATTATCAAGGTGAATGAGAGCGATGATCGATAACTTTAAGAGTCACGAAATTATAAATATTATAAATTAAAGAAGCGAGTCAAGCGTAGGAGAGACAGAGAGAGAGAGAGAGAGAGAGAGAGAGAAAGAGTAAGAAAAAAAAACCTCATGTGTTCGTGAGAGTACTTTCATGTTGCTCTAATGAAACTTCAATGATTATGCTTCATCGTCTCGATGATTGATAGCCTCGAAGTTCGATGAACCATTCTACTCGTGTGTTATACACACAAAAAAAAAAACTTTAATTCATCTTCAACATTTTAATACCAACCAACCACCCGGACACCATAAGAATTTGACTTTTCTCATGTGAAATAATTTCAATATTATTACATGATAGTGTTTTAATTAATTATAGATTTAAATTGAATAATCTCGTATTATAAAATTCGAGAAAAAATTAAAGTGTACTTTAACACTTGCACGATAATTTCCGAATGGCACCAATGTGGAATCACCGGTACTTAGCCGATAGTTTTCGTATGGCACCAATGTGGAGCCACCGGACACACCATAGTGTTAATATATTAAAGTAAAGTAAAGTTTCTATCACCCTAAGTCAAAATATTGTCAATTATCTTTCATACCTAAGTACAAATACATTACAATTAAAACGTCTATAATACAAAAGAGAAAAAAAGAAAAATAAAAAATAAAAAAAAAAAAAAAGGGAAAAGGTAGAAGTAATAGTGAATATATAAAAAGGTTAGTCCATAACCATTGGGATTTAAATTCATAAGTTAATTCCTTATCGGAACACCTGTCGATCGAAACCCATGAACAGTCGATCGACGTGGTAGATCGATAAAACTTTCATGGAAATCAAGTTTGAAGACCCGACAGACAGATCACGTGTGTGTGTGTGTATGTCATGTCTAAAGTAAACTTTCTCTATCTCTGTCTTTCTTACTCTAAAACTCAAAGAAAACACACACATATAAATCTATCTATCTCATTCTTTCATTCATTCAATTCTTTCACTTCAACTCATTCTATTTTCTGCATATGTTCATATATTCACCTACGCGCCCTTTTAGTCAGACCCTCATCTTCTTCCTTCTTACTTCTACCCTTTTCTAATTCCTTTTTTATTTATTTATTTTTTTTTTTTTTTGAGGAGTTCGTTCGTGTGAGCCTTCGCGTACGACAGGTTCGGCCGTGCCCTTTTCTCTCGAGACTATCTTTGCATTTTTTTTTTATATTTTTTTATTTTTTCTTCTCACTCATTCTCTTGCACTTGGATTGTAACTTGAT
The DNA here is from genome assembly GCF_001465965.1 of Polistes dominula. The sequence goes on along the minus strand of NW_015149027.1, from coordinate 565,773 downwards.
TTACATGTGAATGCCAGGCGCTAACAGATGCTTTTTCAGCTATCAACTACCAACCCTACTATAACCCATCCAAGCCGTCACCAAAGGGCGAACTTCCTTCATATTTAGCCCATTAGATCGAGTTTTTTATTTTGTTGTTTCAATATTAAATGTTTAAACCTTTGATTACATTTGAAGTATCAGTACGTCATGCATTTGTTTGTTTTGCATTGTTTCAGACACACTGATAAGTCATTGAAACTGTAACGAAATTTAATTAGCTCATTCTGCTTTATTTTAAAGTAATGTGTAATTTTTTATATTATTATTATAATATTTTAAATTAATTTTTAAATAAATGTGCACTCAAAGTATGTGTATGTGTGTTTAATAAAACAAATCGATAAAGATTTAATCGTTGTAATAACAAAGTAATAATTGGTAATTGTTAAACTAATTGGAAACGAAAATTAACATCTAATGATAAATTGCTATATGTGTGTGTGTGTGTGTTTAAAAAAAAAAAGGAAAGAATCCTTTCGAAACGTGAAGATACAAAAAACAAAAAGGAAGTTTTCTCACACCTCTCATCCTATTTTTATCTTTTTTTACTTTTGCTGGTAGAGATATCCTTGACGAAGGTTTTAAGGATCGAAGATCTCGATTCCACGGTTGGTACCTCTTTGGAAGATTCTCAAGTTGGCAGTGCTAATGAGTTGCTGCGAGAAAGCAAGATCTTGAATCCACCGTGAGTAGAAGGTGGTGGTGGTGGTGGTGGGGGAAGGGGCTGGAGTTAGGTGGGGAGAAAAAACTAAACTAAAAAGAAGAAAACCCTACGTTGTGTGAGTAGTAAAAGAAAGAGAGAGAGAGAGAGAGAGAGAGAGAGAGATAGAGATAGTAGAAGACAAGAACAAAAAACAAAGGAAAAAAAAATAAAAACAGAAGAAGAAGAAGAGGAAGAAGAGGAAGAAGAAGAAGAAGAAGAAGAAGAAACGAAGGAGAAGAGTAGAAGAGAAACTCGAACCGATTTGTTTAAGATATCTGGGTGCCTCGCGGCTGTCCCTATGGAATGTTGAAAGTACGTAGCACAAGTTGAGGAGACGTATTATGTACACACTTGGCGAGGGCCAATTAAAACTTATCGTCCTCGTCCTCCACGTCGTTGTCGTCGTGGTTGTCGTAGTAGTCTAACCGATATGCTACTACGAAAACCTTTACGAAGAGATCGACGATTTCTAATTATCGAGTAAAACATATAACCACCGTGAGATAAAACTGGCCAAAGAGAGGGAAGGTGGGGTAAAGGTTTGGGTTGGAAACATGCCAAAAATTATATATTTAGCTATGGGACACTTACCAAGTTAGTATTAATATCTCGATATCCACTTTAAAATATCCTTTACTGGTTTTAATTTCAACTAATTATACATCACCATTGAAATTTTTTAAAAGAGTGCGGGAACTTCCTTACAGAAATGCTAAATGGTGCATCAAATCACATTAACTTAACTTTTTTATCCTTTTCCTCATAGAAAAGAGATTGACGCAAAAGAAAAAATAAAAGAAAATAAAATAAACGAGGAAAACAAGAATAAGTGGGGAAGGAGCGTGGGAGTAGGGGGGGAAGTTTCTTAGAAAAATGCTAAGTAGTGTATTAAACGAATTTAATTAACATTTGCATCCCTTTCCTCATCGAAAAGAGATTGACGCAATGAAAAAAAACAAAATTAAACAAAAAGAAAAAGAAGAAAACGAGAATGAGTGGGGGAAGGAGCGTAGGAGTGGGGAAAGGAGCGTGGGAGTGGGGAGATTTTTAAAAAAAGATGCTAAATTTTATATCAAACAAACTTAACTAACATTGTCATCCTTTTTCGTCTTCGGAAAGAAATTGACAATAAAATATGAAATAAAAGAAGAAAATGAGAATGAGTGGGGACAGGGGAGTTGGTGGGGGAAGAAGAAAAGAAAAAAAGGCAAACGTTCGTGAATTTTTAGCGTGTAAAATGTAAGAGAACTATATATCCGGCAGGATTCTCTTTCTCATCCTTCTATCTCTCGAGATTTCGGTCACTTCGCGATATATAAATTACGTTTGATTTATTGCAACGACTCGAGGACGTTTTATTTCGCGATTATGTCGTTCGTTATAAAGTAAACCGGACGGCCCAAAGATTTCGCGGTCAGATAAAACTTCTACTTCGGGTGTATTAAGCCGACGTCGGTGCTATGCCTGTTGCTGCTGCCTCATCATCATCTCTCTCTCTCTCTTTCTCTCTTTTCTTATCGATAACTCGTTCATTTATCAAGAATCTTCCTTCTTCTTCTTCTTCTTCTTCTTGGTTTGTTCGCTTGCGAAACGTCGAATGTTGGGTTGTACTCGAGCAAAAGTGGAAGGAAAAAACAAAATATAAAATACAAAAAAAAAATACAAATTTATGCATAAGAGAGGGGGAGGATATTGACACATGAGAAACATTTTTTTATTTAATATTTTAACGTGAGAAATATTTTTATCCGTGGGATAAAATCCAAATGACTCGTTTCTTTTTAATACCATTTCTGTGGTTCTTAGTGCATTACGGTGTTACGTCAGGGTTACGTCAGGGTTTTCAAGAGAAAGAGAGAAGAAAAGGGACAATAAAATAAAAGGGAAATTAAGAAAGGGTTAATAAGGGTGGGTGTTACTTAATAGGGTGGGTAGGTGTACACAATTAAATTTTCCTAAGTACATTTCTCACGAAATTTCATATTCATCGTCAGAACGAGTCACCTAATTTGATTTAGAATCATTTTTATCAAGTGTAAGCAAATTAAACAATCTATTGAAACATTAAAAAGGGTTAGATAATTATTTAACAAACATTGTTGTGTGTGTGTGTGTGTGTGTGTGTTACACAAAGTATTGAGAAAAACATAAAATTGAAGATTAAGATGTTTTATCTTAAAAAAAAAAAAAACAATCAGAAGTTACTTTGATGGTCCAATCTTTGCAACGATGTTGATAAGAAACGTATTATCTCACATGTCTCACATATTTTGATTGATTTTGACAGTGTTAACAAGGGTGTATGAGTATTTTCCTTTCCAACCTTCGATGATAGATACAATAAATAAAAATTTATTGTTTTTTCTTTATTTTTTTATATATAAGTTTTCTTTTTTTTATTATTATCACGAAACTCGAAATATCTCTTCTATTTCTCGGTTTAACTCCCTCCCACCCCCATTTCCCCCTTATACTTGTATCTCTTTCTCTCTCTTTCCATTTCTGGTTCCGACAGCCACTTCAGGGTGTCAGGAATGCTTGACTCGAGGCATGGCATCCCGCGGAGTTGGCAGGAGTTTTGCAGATTAAAGGTGCGTACACAACGATCATTATTTTCGAACTGATACATACAACGATTTCCATTAGAAAATTTTCTTTGATTATCACTTGATTAATTATCTAAATTGACAAGTGTTTTTTTTTTATATTTTTATTTATTTTATGAACTATTTATCAAACTATATGGATAATATATTTTTAATTTGTATTTTCTATTAAAATTTCATTCATCGCGTGTAATGAATGACCTAAATTGATAAGCATGAAAGGTATTTTAATGTAAGTTAAAAAAACAAAAATAAAATGAAATTAGTTTATGGGCAAGTTGAATATTTTGTAAAACAATTGTTCTTGCAGTAAAATGTTTATAAAGTTTGAAATAAAAAATAAATAAAAAAAAATAACCATTGAAATTAGTTAACACGAGAGTTGAATATTTTGTAAAACAATTGTTCTGGTAGTAAAACGTTTATGCAGTTTGCAATAAAAAAAAAAAAAAAAAAAAAAACTGTTATAGAAAGGTAGGTAGGATGCTTGAAACGTCGTTGAGATTTAACTTAGGACGTTTGAACATGACTTAAGTAGTCGATGTCGACGGGAGGTCCAACTTGAGGTGGCAATCGTTTGCACTGGGAACAAATTGGAGCTCTCGAAGACAGTCGGGTGCCATTCAGATAGTCATCGACACGAATCGCAACTTCCAACTGCGAGGATGACGACGACGATCGTTTTGGTAAAGCTGTAAAGAGTATACTAAACGCCGGTGTCGTTATTTTCAAACGATAAAAGGATCGATGATATTCGAACAAGATTAATGTTGATATAATAACGTACCTGTATACATTTACGATCAATGTATGTATTTCAAACCTTATTTAGGTTGTCACTAAAAATTCAGTATAATATATTACGATTATACATTGTGTGGTCAAACTATAAAATGTCCAGATGGTTTAGGTCAATCTATAAAATATATTTCAGTTGAATTAACTCAAACAATTTATGAAAATTTCCAAATGTTTTGTATTAGAATATATTTTAGATCAACAACTAAACTCATAATAGAAACCATTTGATATTCTCTCCATCAATCATAATCGTACTTTTGAAAAACAACAAAATATGTGCATTTATTCGCAAAGTAAATTAGAATTGCAGATAAAAATAAAAAAAAAATTGTTAACAAGGTTCAAGATGATAGAAAATTGATACGATTAGGATTGATAATATCTGAAGAAACTAGTTTGAAATAGAATTAATTAATAGGATTATACTTTTATACGAATGGTAATTCAAAGTAAAAGAAATATATACATGCTGTTACTAAAAAGACACCTATTGATGGTGTTTAAATCAATGATATATAATCTATGGTATATACTCTTCATAGAGAAACACGTAAGGATCTTGATTGCACTACGATGCAATGCGAGAACTCGACTGTCACTAGTAATATGTTCATGGTTTCCATTTATGGAAAGGCTGACGACGGTGTCTCATGGATCTACGATTCTACATTCCATGAGTGATACATATAAGAATGATCTTGCCGACAAAAGAAAGTGCTAGGTGGTAGTTTCCTTAACCAGCTTTCTCTATTACGAAGTATAGTTTATCCTGAACGTCTTAGAATATTTATGGAAAAGAAAGAAAGAAAGATCAATGGTGTATATCACGATCAATGTGAATCTCCAAAATGGAAAATGACTTTTCAAATTTGCACTGAAGAGTTATGTTTCAATCCTATTTAATGGATATATATATATATATATACAGGATGATTCAGGAGCACTTGGTATCCAAATAAATCCAAAAGTATGATAAAGTTGTATGAAAAATTCAATTTATTACAACCATCATACTTTCGAAGCTATTTTTAAGTGAAAAGAGCTGGTTAATCAAACTGTATAATTAAAAACTATTTTTAATGATACCAACTACGTATAGGAAAACAGTTTTGAAATGGAAGCAAAAAATAGTAAAATTATGCTTAATTTAAAGATTAATTAAACATATAAAAAATTTATGTAGATACCACTACCTGGTATTGGTAGAATCCCTAAACCTTTATACACCTGTAGAGCATAATTTGAGTCCCCTCAGTGATCAACAGTAGGCTCTGGAAGATTTTCTTTGATGCCGCCTATAGACGGCGGTAGGCTGTTTTGGATGCTTTTTGAAATCTTCCTAAATTATTGTTTCGAACACTTTAAACTATTCTATACTGTGTATATAATTAAAAACAACTGTTTAATGATACTAATTATCTAAAGGAACGAGTAAAACAGTCTTGAAATGGATAATATTCAATGCATTTTTACCAATGTTGTGTAATGAATTAAATGTAATATTTAAGTTGATCTTGTAAAAAAAAAAAAGACAGAAATAATAAATACAAAACTTAAGGCAAATGTCAAAAAAAAAAAAAATGGTGTGTCACGATTTTATCGTTGATTATTCCAAGTGGGCGTTTAACTTCGACTAAAAAAAAAAATTATTACTTATTCATGCGAAAGTTTAAAAACGTGAAATTGATTAAGTTCCGATAAATCAATCAAGAAAAGAAAAAGAAATGATCGATTTCGTATAATCGTCGGCGAGATTCTCATTGGCGTCAACATTAATAAATTGATTTAATTGATTTAATAAGTAGTTCGATTTATGAAAGTAATCAACGTCCGCCATATAGATTTATTGCTGGATAAACTGTTTTCCTTCGTGTTTTAACGAAGATCGACCCAACCCTTTATTTTTTTTTTTTAGTTCTTGTCCACTTTCTTCCTACCCCTGGTATGAATTTTCGGTCTTCCCAAAATTTACCGGACCCTTGCGATCGGACAGATCGATATTTCACCAGGAACCTAACGGATGCTTTTAGCTGGCTGGTGTCACGTCGTTCCTTGGGATCGTAATTACCTAAAAAAATAAAAATAAAAAAATAAAAAAATAATAATTAAAATTATCCATTAAATCATACTCGTTTAAAATAATACGGCCTTCACATTTGCCGCACTACGTTTCAATTTTTCAAATCGCATCCAATCTAAAGAAGTTTTCACTTGAAAAAGAAGAAGATGTAGGAGTCAAAGTAGGATTGTTGGTTTCCGGATTAAACGTATTACATTAAAGTATTAATTCCATTCGTGGGTTGGTGTTAAAACGTTGAAAAATATTACACACCGTTCTTACATATATATATATAGATAGATAGATAGTAAAAGGGCAGGAAAACGTGCAAAACTATACGTTAGATCATGAGAGAGAGAGAGAGGAAAGATTGGTGTAGAACGATTGTATGCAAATCACTATACGCATTTGCAGTAGTGCAACAACAGGGCGTGTATCTTTGGGTGACGTTGCACGATCGGCCGATTATTAGACGAAGTATACGTGACTTGAAAGAACGTAGACGTGCTCCACAATTCTAATATATATCTAACCATAAGATACCGATAACATTGCAACGTTACCAACCGTTCAACAGAATATACATTTTTTTTTTTTATATACATAAGACACTTTTACAAAATTTATTATAGCAACTTAATTTATTAGATTTTCTAAGTGTGTTCAATTTTAATCGATTCTCAAATCTTCAAATAAATTTTTGTTTGAGTGTACAATATGCAAAACATAAATAAAAAAAAATAAAAATAAAAATGAATGATTAATCTACATTGAATTCTCACACACATAGAAATCCTTAAACAAATTTTCAAAGATTCGAAAGATACGAGCTTACCTTCCACCCCCTCCCCTTGCCCTTCTTCCTATCTTTCAATTCCTGGCGGCTGTTCAATTTTGACGGAAGGAAAACTTTTGCTCATACCGTTGTAGAGTTCTCTCTATCTCTCTTTCTCTCTCTAACGATTGGCTGAGATCCAATTACGTTCAATGAAAGTCTCGAGGGATTTATACCGGCACCGGTTCTTGTCTTCAATCCACCTTTAACCGACGCAAAAACGATGATCCATGGATATGTTTTCCGGGACTTCACGCACATAAATACTTTGCTAAACTCCCCCCCCCCCATTTCCTCCCCCTAGTCCTCTAATATACTTTAAATACATACTTATACATGCATTCTGTATTATATATTTTCATATCGTACCTAATCTCATTACCACCACGGTTAGTTTATATTTTTGATCAAAAATCATTTAGGTATCAGATTTACACAATTTATTTTTTTTTTTTTTTTTTTACGTAAAAAACACTTAAGTGGATATAGATATGTTTTTTGAATAAAATATAACAAAACTTATGGTGTTCGTATATCAGTCAGCACGTGGGTGTGAAATCAAGGAATTTCCAGACGAGTCAAGAATTTATATCAATGTTGAATTAGAAATGAGACAAAAATGTGTGATGATGGTGGTAATGGTGGTGGTGGTTGAAATAATGAAGGAAAACTCTGTAGTATAGAGAGAGATAGATAGATAGAGAGAGAGAGAGAGAGAGAGAGAATTATAGTTAAAGCATTGGTGTTAGCAAGGAAAGAAGATAAATTCATCGGCACACGAAACGGCTCATGGCGTAGCCGATTGTCCATGCCAATTAGGTTAGAGCAACCTGGCGCGGCGCCTAATAATCGCGTTATTAATGAGCATTACGTGCACTTTATACATACCCAACTACCAATGCTATATACTTTATGATAAAAAAATTAAAAATAATTAGGCTCTAGTAATATACAATTTTTAAATAGTTCGTAAAAAACATTGTCAATAATATCATCAATTTATTTTTAATTTTTTTCAAATAGATTTGAAATATAATATACAACTGTAACGAAAAAATAAGATTTAATATCTCACTGTAATAAAAACAACATGTGTACAGATCACAAGTATTAGAAGTGAAACCTTCAAAAAACTAAGTTTCGAGAGAATGAGACGAATGATGAATATCAGGTGTAGGATAATTGTAAGGTTTATTTGCTATAATATTATCATTATAATATTAATAATATAAAATTTTTACCAGATTCAAAAGTTATTTTACGTTTTATTGACATATTATATAGTAAGTAAAAGAGCCTCCTAAAAGAGCCTCTTTCTTTATTAGGCTACTGCAATAAACACTTGCTATAGTCATTTAAAACCATGTAGTATACGTTCTATGACTCATTCTTTTAAAAAATAATATATATAATTTTGTATTTATATTTTTGCAAAAATAATAATACATTTTTTACAATTTTTTAGCTCGATATAAAAGATGATAAGAGTTAGATAGAGATGAGAAATTTAATCGACTTTAAAAATTAGATTATTGCAGGGTTATTTTGTTTTATATATCGCGAATAGGTCAAACGTCGGTGTTCTCGCCTTCGTTCCTGTGTAATAAATTTTTCCTTCCTTCTCCACCCCTTCATATTCCTCCTACTACCACCACCACCACCACCTTCTACTAATTTTTCTCGCAACGAGGAACGCCGCAATTATCGGCGCTGATAGGAATGTGTCTGTACTAGTACTAATAGCAGTAGTATAATAGCAGTAGTCCAGCTTAAGCATAAGTCTGATATATATATATATATATATATATATATATATACAGTATGTATGAGAGGAACGCTATCGGCCACTTTTAATTGGACGAAATTACAAGGTGCGTAATGCGCCTAGTGCACGAAGTGGAGGCGTGTAGTACGAGAAGATTGCATACCCTTTTATTGCAATCTATATATATTGTATAATATATGATGCGACTCATAGTCAACTAAAATATTATATATATATATATATATATGGTTTTAAACGTGTTCGAAAATGGTTTGGTTATATTATTGTTACCTTTAAAATTAAGTAAAATTATATTAGTAAAATTATTATTTAATTCACATACATATATATGTTTCACCTTTTAACTGTATAAGGAAAGTAACTTTAAAAATATCTTTTCTATACACAAAAAAATAAAATAGAAAAAAACATGTTTAAACTCGATCAAGTTTGTTTACATTTACTTATACGTACATATATGCATATGTATATATATATATATATATATATATGCTTGTCACGATATTGAACGAAGATAGAAAGCCATGGCATACTCATGGTGACATTAACGCGCTTATTCTTCCGAGCTTATCTATGAACTTTCAGTCATTGGATTATCGGCTATCGAAGGGACACACAATGGGCTACGGTGTACATGCAACACCTACTAAGATTCGATTAAATCGGCGCAAAACTCGTGCTTATCTTGAACCTTTGCCTTCCCACGCGTATCCGCCGCCACCAATGATAAAAAAAAGGCACGGTTAACACACACATACAACTGTACAATATGAATATGATCGAGTAAATTTATCTTGTGTCTGTGTAAGTATGTGTGGGAAAAACGCTAAGTAGAATAATAAATAATATACCACGGTTCATATAAAACCTTTTCGCGAATTGGAATCGTTGATCTAAAGGTCACTTTCGTTTGACCATAGATCAAGATAATGGGTTAATTACGATCATTACCGATCATCGTAATAATAACATTTTATGTCCTAGATTCATGATTCCATAGTAAATGTAAATAACTTTCTTGATTTACACCTTTCTATATACCCCACCTCCACCCATATATGAACTTATGGTTGTTATATACTATTAAATATGAGATTTTATTTTATCTTCAAAGATCACTATAGAAAATAATTATTAAACTGAAAACTTCTGTAGAATGAGAGTGATTTGAAAAAAGTGAACGAAAATCCATGGTAACGGTAACGAAACGATGAAACGACTACGTTACTAAAAAGAGAAAACGAGACAAACATATGCACATATATAGGATTTAGCCTAAGAGAGAATGAGATAGAAGACAGATATGCATTTGTTTCTTATTATCTCGGTCTCCTCTTTATGCAGTGCTTCGTAATCCCCACTCCTGGCTACTAAGTGTTGTATATTTGTGTGTTTATGTGCATCTGCATACTACGAAGTGTAAACTCATATTAACTCAATCCACACATTTTAAAATATAAGTTAGTTCTTCGACTGGCCACTAGACTATCCATGTTTCTCACAAGTAAAGCTGGTTTTTTTTTAATAATAAATAAACCCTACAATTATCTTACTCCTGATACTCTGCATTCGACTCATTCTATCGAAGCGAAGGTTTTAAGAAGGTTTCACTTCTAACACGTGTGATCTGCACACATGATATTTATTTTTGTTATCTTTTATTCGACAGGATAAAGTACCTTTCCTTCGATAGGCCCTTTGGCGACGGTGGGAAGGATCGATTACAGAGAACAACTCGAGGTGGTCCAATTCGCGCCGTGTGAGAGATCAAAAAAGGTCCTCAGGGGCTGGGAGGGGTTGGAGAGATTTAAAAAAAAGATTGGTAAAAAATAAAGAGGAAGTATACTTATCGTTCATGTTCGTGGGTGAGAAGAAAGGGACAATCCTCCCCTGTCCTTTACATAAGCCCTCCCCAGTTCGTTTGTATGTCGGATTAAGGAGTTAAATTCGAGACTTAAAAATAAAAATACAAAAAAAAAAAAAAGAAAAAAAGAAAAAATGTTAGCAAGTCATTGCAAACGATATTTCTTCGTACTGTTTGTTAATCGTGCCAACTGCCGGATTAATATCATTTTCCAAAAGTCTTGATGGGGAATTTAAAATAAATCAAGTGTTGATGATCTTCCTACGGCAAAACCTCATTGAAATTAATTCTCATCTCAAGTATTACCAGTTTTGTAATTTTTTTTCTATTTTTTTTCATTTTTTTTTTTTTAGACAAGGATTTATCATTTTTTTCTTATCCTTGTCTAGTAACTTTTGATTTCATCCAATAAATAAACTTATTTTAATCTTTTTTCAAAACTAGTAGGTTCCACATACTGAAGTAGAGAAAAATAAAAACTAAAAAAAGATAGAAAGATTATAAGTGTCAAGTATATACGTCTCTCTCTTTTTTTTAATTCTTTTTATTTTTTTCTTTTTTCTTTCTTTAGTAGATACACGCCATCGATCCTGATCTCGTTCGATTCGCGGAGGTGTAAAATCATGACGCACGTCCCTGGACCGGTTTTAAAACCGTCGACGCGTGCCTTTCGTTTTGTTATCCAATACAACACACACTCGTACAAGTATCACCATGAAAAAAAAAGAAAAAAGAAAACCATCAGTAAAGTTTGAATAAATTTTAAATAATAGCTACTATTTTAAAAATAAAAAATGAACTACCTATTATTACTTATCTATTTACAAATTGTTCAAAGATCATTATCGTTCAACACTATGGGGGATTCTCTATGGTTCAAATGCACTATAGTTAAGAATAGAATCGATAAAGAAGTTTGATTTCCAATTGAATATAAATAAATCAAATGGGGGTTTTCTTAGTTTGTTTCGAGTGTAACAACACTAGTCACAATTGTGTAATACACCAATACAATGTTAAATGCAACACACATGCACAGATATATAGGAGAAAGCCGACAATGAATAAAGGTGTACAGGATTAAATTGAAAATATTTAGGCCTCGAGCTAAAGTTGGACCCCGAGCTATTTTCATTTTTGTTTTTTTTTTCTTCTATTAAGATATCCTAGGTATTATATCTAAGTTGAAACAAAAAAAAAATACAATGTAGCAGCAGACAATCGTTATCGCCCACGCATGATATGTAAGAGACAACGTTGACGACGAATTGCGATTCAACTCGACAACGATTGGTCCCTTTTTCACCTCACCTCACTTCACTTCATCTAACCTAACCTCAACACCTTAGACTTTCCATGGTACATTGTTCAACTTAGAATGCTTAACAATAAGTGACGAAACTCACGGATGTCACGTAAGAAACTTGACTTACGAGCACCTACTACTACTATTGTATTTACTTTGTTCAATAATTTCTATCAAATAAACCAACAACAACAACAACAACAGCTCGTCTCGATTTAATTTACCACGTGAGACTAACTTCAGTGAATATTTTATGAAGCATTATATACCCAACTATCAAACACATTTTCTTTTAATTTTATATGGGGGAACATAAATATGTGTGTATACTTCAGATTGAAAAAAAAAAAATGAAATGAAGATACGCATCATATAAAAAAAGGTACGAGATTTGTAAACAAAAATTGATATGCACGATTATTATCAAACTTAAATGGTGAGGAGGAGGGGGATAAAATGATCATGCGAAATGTTATAGTGCGTGGAAATTCGCGATCATAATCATTATAATGAAGAATATTCCTCAAAAAGTCGTTGGGTTCGATATCAAGCTAAAGTTGGCAGGGGGCTAGTGGGGATAAAGGGTGGGGATATGGGGGTATACCTTTGAGGAATTTTCTCAGAGGCTATGAACGATTTTCGCGTGCGTAAAGATAATGTTTTTTGTATAAAGAAAGTGGGTATTTACGACGGAGAATGTACACTCACATCCATCCCCCGTGTCTTGGATAATTTGCGACTATGCCCGGTGGCGTTGGTTGGTTGGTTGGTTGGTCGTTCAGTGAAAAGGTATGAAAGGAGGAACGACCCGTATCGAAAGAGAGTCACGTTAAACGGGGTCCATATTGTCGAAAGGTAGAAAAGGGTCCTATAACGTTACCTGAAACACAAGTTTAACCTGCCACTTTATTGTTGTAACACTGAATATGCAAATGAACTTAACTCTGTCACATTAGTGAGTACTTCGACATATATATATATATTTTTTTCGTAAGTACATACATATATGCGTTAGTGCATAAGTGTGTGATTTAAATCAAATCAGTTATTGGTATTTTTATTAATAAAGTATGGTTTGTATATTGTTTTACTTTTAATTAAAGTAATGTGCAAGACGATGAAACAAAATTAGAAATTAATAGAACAATTATTTGTAATAGATATTATATTTATTGTAAATCTCTATATTTTGTATGAAAAAAAAAAATAATAATATATAAGATGAAACCAGTAAAGAATGAAGAATTAATAGAACAATTATGTGATAGATAGAAATTTAAATTGTATTGCAAATTCCAATAGCTCGTACTAAAAAGAAAGAAAGAAAGAAAGAGAAATATAAAAAATGAGAAGTCTAATAAGCATTACCATGAAGGTAATCGATCGAGAGAAAATAATATATCAAAAATATGTAGCTACCGGAGGTCTGATCTCAATGAGGCCCTAAGGGTGCTTCGATACAAGATAGGTACGCATCAACTTACGGTGTATCATCAGTCCGGTAGACGAGTTGGTGGTGCACATGGTAAAAGACGTTCGTTAAATCACCGATACCTTTTATATATAGGGTGTTTCAAACTATCACAACCTTTCATTGCATACAACCCATATTCTTATCTATCTTATCTAAAAAACATTTGTTCAAATGTTGATAACTTTATCAGAATAAAAAAAAAACAAATAGAGGTCCAATTAATTTATCAGAATTAATCACAACAAAATATATTATAAATGTAATATAAAAAATATTGTATTATTACATGTAATACCCTGTATATACTTGGAATCATGCTTTAACCGCACACGTGTTCATTGGCACACGCACGTGTGTAAGGAGGAGGACTTACGCCAAAAGTAACTGACGAAGAAGTAAGACGAGGTGATTATCTTTCTCTGCTCGGACGAGAAGCCAATAGATAGGCAGAGTAATGCCGAGCGATTTTCAGAACGTGACGCGCGTGTCTGAACGTTGAAGGCGCGTGGTATCTCTTGCGATAATTCCCTTCTCTTACCTTCTGCTACGAATCTTCCCTTTTACTTTCTCCTTCATTCTATGTATACCCCTGTACACATATATATACTAGATTTCAATACATATAAGACTCACGTAGTACCGGAAGAGGCTTCTTTTATCTTAGAAACATAAAACATTTATTTTGTCGTTCATTTTATATATACATTTATATATATTTTATTATTAAATAATTTGTTGTGTTTAAAATCATTTTCTAATGGGAATTACTTTTTAAAAAGAAAGTGTTATTTAATAATTATCGTTTATAAAAGATAAGTAGCTGAAAATGTTAGGTTATCTTGAAATGTTTCGCACGCTTATCGAAATCTATGACCAACAGATGGTACTGGACAGTCATCTGCATCTTTTTCTTTGTTTTTCTAAATTAATTAATTATTTTGTAAATAAATTAATGTAATAAGAAGCTAGCTTTATTGGGAATGCAACGTTTATGCCCAAAATTTCAAAACAATGAATAGAATATTGGATTGTTCGGAAAGTAATTTCGTTTTTATTTTGTGAAATGAAATTAAGGTTAAACCTAAGCCCACCTAGGCCTTTCAAGTGGGCATAAAACGTCAAATTTGATAAATTTAAGGTCTCACTGATCTCAATTGTTGTTAATTGCAGGTTTGCATCAATAATTGCATTTATTGTGTCTACATTTATATATATATATATAGATTATATTTTATTTAATTTATTATTTTTTTGGAATATAGGAAAATAGAAGGTTTTTTAAGAAATGTAAATGTCCACGAGAAAAGTGAGAAAAGAAAGTTCTACTTGAGAGAGTGTAAAAGAGAGAGAGAGAGAGTAAAAGATAAGGAAAGAGATGAGAAAAGAAAAGAGAAAGAGAAAGAGAGTGAGAGAAAGAGAGAGAGAGAGGGAGAGGATTATACTGATAAACATGTGTAGCTTTTAGCGAGGCATCCCGAAGATGGTATCTCTGGTAAAATATGCCCCTGGGAGACAATATTAACTGCTACGCGCTTCTGCAGGTATCTTTGCCACGCAACCCCGTTCGGTCCTTTAGCACCCAAAAGAGGGTTCCACCCTAATGAACTATAGACTCGCAAGAACGCGCAAAAATCTTGCCAAATGCCTCTACTCTCCTACCCTTTTCCACTCTCTCTCTCTCTCTCTCTTATTTTCTCTTTCTTTCTCTTTCTCACTATATTTTTGTATATATATATATATTTTTTTTCTTTTCCGTACCACTGAGAGTTATCGCCCGTCCAAATCCTTCGCGGCTCCGCGACGGTAATTAAGCGAGTTTAATTATTGTTATTCCTTGCACGCGGGTGGCGATCTTGCATTCGCTTTATGACCATGCGCCTTCCTTCCTTCCTTCCTTCCTTCCTTTGACCTTTCCCTTTAACGTTAATGACCGTCGGTACTCACTGCCGTTCGAGACAGAAAGAAAAGAACAAGAAAAAAAAATGTATGCCCCCTTCGCGCTCAGATACACGTGAAGAAAGAAAATAAAAATAAAAAAAATAAATACAAGTTAACTCGTACCCACCCCTTTTGAATTAATTCTTCGCGAAGTTTAACCTTCGAAAGAAATCACACTCGATATTAAAAAAGGGTTTGTATATTACGGTTATTTATCAAAATAATTTTATAATAAATCATAAATTTAATAATAAATTAAAAAATATTATTATTTTTATAAATTAATTGTAATATATAGTATTATTATATATAGTAGATTATATTATAATAATCTAGTACTTTATTATTATTAAATATATAATAATAATAATATTTTTGTATAATAGCATTTTAGTATTTAGTTATAATTAGTATAATTTTTTATAATATTATTGTATTAGAATTAATTTTAAAATATTATATTATATAAAATTATATTAAAATTATATATAATATTATATAATATAATATAAAAATAATGTATAATATTATTTTTAATTTATTTAATTTGTTTAATTTTTAATTTATTTAATTTTGCAAGCGTGAATTATTATTTTTTTTTTATCTCATTACGTTCTAATTTTATTTTATTTTTTTTTTTTAAATATGTATCACCTTACTACTACTACTAATACTTGTAAAAAATGAACTATTTCTACTGGTTGATTCGTTTAAGGTTTTTTTTTTGTATTTCTCTTTTTAGTCTTTTCTTTTGATTTTTTTTTTTTATAAAAGTCAGGGTGAATATTATCCAACTTTTCGTTGGATACTACGAGAGAACATTAATAAACACACCGTATCAAGGTCTCATCTATGGAATCTCAGGTACGTAACAATGACATACGGACCTGTTATAGCTTACTGATGTCATTGCACGGCGCCGCCATAACTTTACTATACTTTTTTCATTCCTTTTTTCTTCCCTTTGAGAAACTTCAGAATGTCCATTCTCGCACCGTTTGCCAAAGAGAGAAAGAGAATGCTAACCAAGCGATTATGCGTGCTGATATCGGGTCCGGTAGCGCAGGCAAGGACTAACTATCCTGAACTTTCAAAGGGGGAAAAAACCGAAAATGTGTCCATTGTCGTTCACCGCCAACTCAACTCACCTCAACTCACCTCAGTCACCGTTGAAAAATCCAATCAATGAAAAAATCAAAGAGAGTTAATCGGCCTCGGTAATCCTTTTCTTTGTAAAAATACAAAAAAAAAAACAAAATAAAACAGAAAGGGAATCAGTGTTGAAAGGGTTTGTGTACCTTTAGTGACCAATCAACGTTAAAACACAAATTTTTGTAACAACCAATGGAATAATATTGTTAAGTCTTTCACGATTGTATAAACAATAGTTTGCTGCAATGAACTCTCGAGTTCCCAGTGCCAATTAATAATAATAACAATTATATAAACAATAATTGTATTTCTCTATACAACATATATTTAACAAACATTTATTATAAACACCATAATAAAAAAAATTTAAATCAACTAATTACAATATCTCATTACAGTTTTATACACAAGTCCCATTATCTTATCATACTTGTATTACCAACGTAAGTGCATCAAAAATTATCGAACTATAATATTTATAAATATCCCATAAAAAAAAGCAAAAACCATAAGACATTCCTTTTATGAATTATTATCCAACTTATGTTAAAAAAAAAAACAAAACAAGTAATTTGAAGAGAATCTCTTTGGTTCTTCTAAACCCATCCCACGCGTTTCCACGAAAATCTCATTTCCCATGGTAAAACAAAATAAAAAAAACATCAAAGAAACTATCCTGAGAGCTTAGAGCTCAGCGAAGTAGATAATAATATTAGGAGCTTAGTTTTTTGACTTACGTACCGTACGTACTCTACGTACGTACCTACCTATACAGGTAAACATAAGCAATTTCAAGATACGACCGAGGAGTAAAGGGTTTCATTGTCTATGAAGATACGCGAGTTAAAGCTCTTTACTTCAACTTTTATAGTTGACTCCGTCCCTTCCCCCTCTCCCACCCCTTTCCTCTCCTTCTCTTTACCTGCATACTGGCAGGTGGAGGTGTGTATATATATACATGCACAGTATAGTATGAGAAACGTTGGAGATGCGTATGTTGTATCAAGAAGAAGAAGATGAAGATGAAGATGAAGAAAGAAGAAGAAGAAGAAGAAGAAGATGAAGAAGAAAACGTGTTGAAGGAAGAAGAAGAAGAGGAAGAAAAGGAAGAGGAGAAGGTGGAGAAGGGTGGGGGGAGGATAAAGAAGGTATATGTATATACCTTGTATATGTATATGTATACACACTTGCGTATAGGTGAATATATATGTATACGGGGCAATGCGATTGCGTCTTGACTATCTCACTCTCTTTCTCTCTCTCTCTCTCTTACTCTTTTTATTTTTGTATTTCTTTTTCTCTTTCTTTCTCACGATGATGATGACCGAGCAAGCTTGGCATGAGTCTGCTTCTTTTACGCGTTCATAATTGAGATAATCTTTACCGACCAAGAGAGGTGGACCGACGGTATGTGGATTTTTGCGATCTGAGATTTCCTTTCCTTTCCTTTCCTTTCCCTTCCTTTCCCTTTTCCTATACTTGCCGTTAGTATCGTTCATGCTGATCAAAAAATGTATCGTCGATTTAGATTAAAACGTTAACGAGACGATGACTGTTTTGATTCTATGATATTCTCATATGGTTAAGGTAATAAAAATGATTAGGTTCTATTTCTACGCACACAAACATCCCCACCTTTTTACTCAACTCTTCTACAATGATTCTTCACCGATCAACGTGCATTTTTAAACTTTCTATATTTTTATTATAAATTTTTACCAAATATGTAGATGTCATTTGCACTCACGAATTGTTACATGGATGTCGAATATATTCCGCATTCGTCCGCACCGGATATATCCGGCACCTATACCGAAAGGTTTAATCAAAGTACTGGTAACAAATTTCAAGTGTATTATCTACTTAACATATTATCTGTAGTACTTAACTGTATTATCTTTAAGTTTGTTTTTTTAATTTCATTTTAAATAGAATAATTAAGTTAATGTTTATGTTGTCCTAACGCATAAAAAGAATTCATTATATTTGATGTATTATTTAAACAATAATGATTATTTTTCTCTAGAAAAAAAAGAAGAACTCTTGAAAGCCTTAAATGGAATTCATCGTGATAGTTTAAAAAAAAAAAAAAATGATAACGTTTGTTCGTTGAACATTCTCATTTCTTGAACAATTTACGAGGAAATCGGGTAACAACAACCGTTACTCAGCATCTTTTCTAAAAAGGAGCATTCCTGATTTCTTCTACATCTTTGTTCAACCTTGTTCTTTTCCTCCCTCTATACTTATCTTATCTAGATCGTATTTTATGATACATCTTTCTCATTCTATCTTTCTATTGGATCCTATCACCCTCTACAATAGACTACCAATCAGGAAGCTGTCCCTCGACGTCATTTTCTCGATAACTACTACTACAACTTTTTCATTTCGATAAAACGTCCTTTTGATAGATCCTATTAGGTACGTTTAAGTACATCATTTATCGTGAACGATTAAAGTATTCCAAGTAACCTAAGCCCTTTTTTTAATGAACAATCATCGATTTTACCAATAAGGAGATTGATGACCAAGAAATTTAAACCATCACTCTCAATTGATCACTCTTATATCATACCAAGACAAATTTCTTATTTTACTTTTTACTTTGAAGATTTTTGAACCCTTAAGAAAATAAATGTGACGACTGATAAATCGTTTTTAAGACAGTAACTGAAAATAATGATATGATTTGAATACGAAGTGACAGAATTACCGAATTGGATAAGTCATATCTGTCTATTGTATCAACCGTTGTTAATCAACCTTGGACGGTTCTTATCCCTTTGTTCAAACGTGGCATAGGTACACTGCGATTGGCAAGGGAAGAAGAAGAAAGAGGCGAGGCGAGGCACCTGCCTCTGGGAGATGCGACGTGGCTCCTGTACGTAAGGAGTAACAGCAACTCTCATTCGAATCATACATATCATTTCAAATAATAATAACACCTAACATTTATCTCCTTTAACAAAATATTATTCAAACTTCTGATCTAAATTGAACCCTAATTCATCCCAATAAATGCAACATTTATTAGAAGAAAGTAAATTAAAGAAAAATTGAAACACTGCAAAACAAAAAGAAAGGGCACAAATGAAAAGAAACAAACTCATCATCTAACCAGGGTGATTCTAAGCAAACGTAATCCCCAAAATCGTGTTTGATAAATACCCATAAGTAATAAACCATGGTACGTATGAGAACCACGATGATTGGACCCAATTATAGGTGGCGCGGGCGTTCTCGGTACGTTCTTGTGTCTCTCGACGAGGGCCCTCGATCGAGGGCCCCGTTCGAACCGGGGCCTCAGAAGCAGCAGCAGCGGTTTCGCTCTCTTTCTCCAAGACCGCAAGGTCCGCCTATGCCGTGTAAGAGGCCTCTGTGTTTCTTGGCAGGTGTATACACGCATTTCCCTTCCTTTCCCTTCTACCACCACCATCACCATTAACGGCAGCACCCTCTCCATCGACTTTCAAACCATCACCACCACCACCACAACCACCACCACCATTACCATTACCACCACGACCAGCATCTTTCCTTTCCTCGAGAGTTTGCTTCCTCTCTCTCCCCGTTGCTGCCGCCCGCGCCAAAGGAAATTAAACCCCACTTAACTCCGCTGATTATCGTTGTCACGTACGAACGTCCTTCTCTTCTACTGCACGCTAAGAAATGAAAGAGAAAGAGAGAGAGAGAGAGAGAGAGAGAGTAGGAGCCGGTGAACGAGTCGCGTTCTCTCTGAGACTTGCCGGCAAAAACCCCGCCCGGAGAACAAACGCGAAAAAAGGATGAAAGGAACTGGATGGAGAAGACGAGCGGTACCTTGAGTAGGTGGGAAAGAGAGAGACAGACTTATATAAAGAGAGTTAAGGAAAGAAAAAGAGAGAATGAGAGAAGAAAACCGGCACACACACATACACACATACATTGGACGACTCCGCGGTTCTCTGTGAAATTGAATTTCAATTCCAAACGACCGTGGGCGCGTCCCTTTCCCTTACCTCCCACTCATCCGTCTGTCCGTCGGTACCTACGTAAGATCCGTCCGTCCGTCCCTTATCGCATTTTCTGCAAGACTTTTACTCAAGCTTTTTGCTAAACCGAGCTTTAATGACGTTCCATGAGAGAGGAAGATATTTCCAGAGTTTACGTCGTCCTCCACGGTCTTCCCCCACCTTCTTTTCAATCTTTTTTTTCATTGTACTTTTTTATTATTTTATGACTTTGGTCGTCATTCGGTGTTTCAACCAAGGACTGAGATTATTTCGAAAATTCAATTCAAGATAATAATAAGAAAAAGTTCGTTGCTCTTTTTTTTTTAAAAGACACCTGCGAGTGTATCGAAGCTGATGCAATTGGAAAAGAAAACAATTATCATCAGGTAAGTCGTGTTGGAAGATGATAATCGAAAGAATAGGATGATATGATCAACCCCCCCCCTCAGTCTCTCCCCGTCTGTTTGGAGTAATGAATTCCACCCTCATTGGGTAATGACTGGGTCTCGCTGAAAACGTCCTACATTCTCTTCTTACCTGAACCTGAACGAAGAGAAATAATACAATGTAGACGAAGAAGAGGAGTGAGTTGAGTTTGAAGGGCCTAAGGAAAGGACCCGAAGGTAAGGAAGAAAGAGAGGGTTGGTTGGTCTGCTTTGGACTCTGGACTCTCACCCCACGCAAAGAAAGAAAGAAAGAAAAGAAGAGAAGAGACGAGTCCCTGGAAATAGCACTTAGGGCTCCCATACGTGGGGGCTTGGATGATACCCTAGAAGGTAGCCTCAACGGCAGCCGACGCTGCCGGCGTGGTAATGTTTTAGTGCACGGAGGAGGCGGAGGCGTGCACTGGTAGTTAGCTTCGCCTGCATCGTCGCTTCGTTGTTGTTGTTATTGTTATTGTTGTTGTTGTTGTTCCTACTGCCGTTGCCGGCACTCTACTGAGTTTGTCCGATGCATCGAAAGGGAGCAACCCAGGCCGCGCACGCTATCATTAGGAGAAGCAAGAAAACGAGACTATGGGTAGGAGGATGGATGAGATGGACGTCCCATCCTTGCACACTCTTCTCTCTACCTCTTTGCCCTGATTTTACCTCCTCCTCTTCCTCTTCCTCTTCTACTGCTGATGCTGGTGCTTCTTTTGCTGATTCTTCTTCTACTTTTTCTTTTTATTATCTTCCTCCAGCCGGTACTCGATTCCCCGCTGCCTTTTCGTAAAGGCCGAGGGAACGTCGGTAGCCGTAGTCGTGCCTTAGGCTACTACTCTCTTTTATATATATATATGTATAGCAACCCTTTCTCCTCACTCACGCGTTTGTTAGCTTCCTTCGGATGTGTTCTACCCTGAGGCTTCCGTCATATTTTTTTTTTGTTCCTTTTCCTTCTTTCTCTTTCTCTTTCTCTTAGCTATGTTAAGAAAGGTCCTCATCCTTTCCAATTGTAACAACAAAGTCTCTTTCACCGTGTTAAACTAATAATTTAACGATAGCTTGAGTTGGGTTAGCTACGATTTATCTAGATTTCACTTTTCAACTTGTATAAACGTAGATCAAGTATTATTCTCAAGTAACTATGTAACAAAGAGGAATATAATCGATTAAAGTCTAATTTTTTGCTTCTTGTTTTTGTTGTTTTTTTTTCAAATGTCCGTCCGTCCAATCCGATCTACTGACGCGGCCACTTATCCTACTTCCGCCAGACTACATTTCAAAAGGCACTTAGTGTATATAATGCAACATCGTGGCGAAGTGGATCGGATATTCTCTACCGTTGGGTTGGTTATAGTTATATATGTACATATGCACTGTTGTTGAGTACCGATAGTCTCTATAACGGAGTACGCAATTTCGTTCTCTTACTCATCTCCACCCCCCGGAAAGGATGATGAATTTTTTTTGTATTATTCTACCAAGGCTCACGGCTACGAGCACCAAGGTGGTACTTGTCCGTGAAGGATTTTCTAATACAGCGATGAACAGAACAACTACTATACCCTGATGGAATCTATAAGCAGAATAAGATGAAGAACAAGATGAAGAAGCTATAATATTTAGTTTCTCTACTCTATGCACCAACGCTTCCGCCAGAAAGTTGATTATTCACGCTCTACCTGTTGTTACGGTTTTAAGCATTCACGCCTACGCGGTTTAACTGCTAAACTACAATCTTGAAGAACTAAGTAAGTAAGTAGCCTAACCACAAGTAAGAAGAAAATTTCATCCCTTCCAAAGGATCCATAATTTATGATGAATATTAATTAAAGATTATTATCTTGAACCTAACGATACGATTGAAACTAGATAACACTAGTAAACTATGAAACTTATCATAGTTATTTCCTATATCCCTTACTGCATACCCCTACATAAAACGTTTAGCAAAAAGTAACCTTTCTCAAACTTTTATCCCTCGAGCGATTGAAACTCGCATAAGGGAGCAAGCTAAAGGGCTAAAAAAAATGAGAGCAACTTTCTTTCTTTATCCAGTGTGGTCTGAGGGTCCAGATGGTCGAAGCTAATACCGGACTTCGGAGCCATGGTGTTATGTCGAAAGTGAGTGAAGTTTTGAGTAAAATAAGGAACGAGATGCCACTTATGACATGGGCGTATATGTATACTGTATATATGTGTGTATGTTTCAATGCGTAATCATTATGTATACGTGTGTTGGTGTTACTTACGCAGAGAAGACCGCAGAGCGCGAAACACAAATATCCCGTTTTAAAGGATCGTTTGCATATATTGTACCTCGAGGCAACGTGCGTTTTTGGCCGCCTCGATAACGGTGGCTTGCCACTTTCCACTTGCTATACCCAACCCTTCCATCCCCACCCCACCCCCTCCTACCACGTTCCCTTTTCTCTTCCTTTTCATCCTTTCTCGTTTTCACTCATCATTCGGTACCCAACTACCCATCTCACTCCTTTATTCAAGTTCCTTTTGTTTTGAACGTATTTATGCACCCCCTACCTCCTTTCCCCACTTCTTCGTTTTACTTCCAACCCTTAAGGCATAAGATCCACAAAGATGATTTCGAACCCCCATTGGAGAACATTTGGAGACAGCGATGAGAATAACAGAGATCGTTAGAGAGTTTCGAAAGGATCGTTCTAGATCACGCATGCGTGCTTTCGACGGATGCAAGTGAATATTTCCTAAGGCTATTTTTCTCTCTCTCTTTCTCTCTCTGTTGGTCATTCACGCGATATCCATTCATCCACAATTTCTATAGAACGAGAGAACGTTCGCATAAATCGTCTTCCTCGTTTGTTATTAAAAAAAGTGAATAAAGATAATAAACAGTTCATTATAGACGTCCTTTCAAAGTTTTACTTTCCATTCCTAAACACATGCACTCATGCACATGAACATACAGGAGAGATATATACGCATAAGCACGCATACCAATGTAAAATAGATATGCAAATGAATTGTTCAAAAGTACGATCTATCATTATCTCGATTAATCTATGTCGAAACAGTGGGAAAATAGTAAAAATTCTACTAAGGAGTTACAACTACTCGGTCATTTATTGCACTAGAGAAACTTATAAATAAACGAACAACGTTGGTATGTCAAAGAGAAATGAATGATACATGAGATATATATATATATATGTAGGCGACGAGACGTGGTACGATACTATATGGATATATGCATTCGGTGCAAAAATAGCAATACCTAGAAGAGTCTTTCCAACATTTTTCAAATTAATATACATATATATGTTTAAAAGACTAATTTCAACATTTTTTAAAAATTTCTTTTTTTTTTTAAGCTAGAAAATATGATATATTTAATAGCATTTATATACGAGTTTTTTATAAGTGTAAATTGTTTTGAAATTTTGACACAAAGTTGCACAAGCATATAGCTAGGTTTTTATGAAATTAATTCATTAATAAAATAATTGATTAATTTTAAAAAAATAATTGTATGATACTTGTAAGTCCAATGCCATCTGTTGGATCATAGATTTCGGTGAGTACTCGAAACATTTGAACATAACCTAACCTATCACCACAGTAACTCATTGTAGGGTCCTAGTTTTTCATAAAAATAATTTTGTAGCACTTGTAGACTTTTATTTTCGCGAACTTTTTATACTTTGTATAATAATGATTGAGTAAAGTGTAAAATGAGAATCAAAATGTCATTTTATGGGTTACAAAGATGGGCGGGTGCAGGTTCAGGCGCGTTTTGTGAAGTGGCAGTCAAACTGGCACACTATATACTTTATACGATGCCATTTGAGATGAACAAACGTGTACGACACTACATAGCGTGCGTGGTAATTAAGAATAATGACCGTGCTAATGCTTTTAACGAAGCGAACAATGAAAAGGTGGCGGGTATAGTTCGGTGTGTTCGTCATAAGATGCTCGTAACTCTTCCGTCAATTTCCTGTCGTTTCTCTTTCGTCTTACAACGTATAACGAGATGAAGTATACCACTACTCTACCACAACTACCAACTTTCCAATGAATATATATGTGTGAACGTATGTGACCTACGAGAATGGTTGGGTTATTAATAAATCAACACATCTTCGATTCTAGTTAAAAATGATTACATTTTTTTCCCCCTTAATTCCAACATTGCAAATGTTAAACTTTATCGATAAAATTATAACAAATTGTTACCATTTTAATAATTTATTTTGTTTTGTTTATTTTTTAATCTGCTTGATCTTCGATTGGTCAAACCCATACGAGAAACATAAACGAAGGTGAGAAGAATCGTATGGTGGAAAGATAAAATATATATGTGTATATATGAGTTTTAAAGGATGGGCGTGACCCTGTGCTATTTGGACAAAAAAATATAATTTACCGGGCGTGGTTGGTACTACACGCAAGGTGCAACGAAAATGAGTTTTTTAATCGTATATCACGAGAGAACTTCCTTGTTTCCAATACGATCATTTTATTCTTCATCTTATTCCACGTTATTTAATTGGTGCGTGACCTCTGAAAAATCCCTAGATTCTCCACCCCTCTAAAAAACGAGAAATAAATGAAAAAAAATGAAACAATTAATAATGTAAATAAATTATAAATTTTGTAAATCTCGTAAATAATTTTTATCAATGAAAACAAAACAATAATTGGCATAATTAATTAATTAATTAATTAATTAATTAATGGAGTTAGTTTACGTTTTATTAATGACCGTATCTTGGTGTCAACCCTTTTTTTTATTATTTGAGATATAAATGGATAGAAAAACGTCTTTATTTACCTTTTCAGCTAATTTAAGGTGTGAACACTTTACAATTCTGAGACTCACTCGTAGGGTTTCTTTCATATGGGGATCGCACCTGTCCAGGACTCATTCCTTCAGGACTCGTTCACGCCTTAAGCCTTAATGCCTGTCAACGAGATTCATACGAGACTCGGATTGATATATCTTCGTTGAATCCTCCTTTTTCACCATCTCATCTACTTTTATTTTTTCTTTTTTGATTTGTTTCTTTTATTTTTTTATTTTTTGCCCTTTTGCTCATCCATCCGTAATAAGGTGGAAAAAGATAAAGAGAAATGGCGTTAATTCGCGTGTTATGAATTGAACTAAATTAAAAAAAATAAAAAAAAGAATGAAAATGAATCAGAGAGAAAGAAATAAAATGAATTGCGAAGTTTAAAAGAAAAGAAGATTGACTTTAGGATCATCGTAAGGTTTATTTTTTTATCTTTTATCTTTTCTTTTTTGTGAGCTCTTCTTTCACGTCAAGTTGTGTAGAAAAATGTAAAGAAGAAGAAGAAGTAGCAGCTCTTTCTGGGCGTGTCAAATTTGTATTTTTACTTTTAGTATTGTAGAGGAAACGGAGAAGACACTTTTTAAATTTCGCGCCAATAAGTTAACCTAAAAAAATATCGATGAATATTAGAAATATATTTTGTTGAGTTGGAAATAATAAAGATAATTTATTTAGATGATATTTTTATGGTGCAAATTTCAAAATTGGCAGTGAGTAAAACAAATCGTGTGACATACAAAATTTCATTCAAACATTCAACCTACATACGTTCAAAAATATCTATATATATGTATAGAGTATAATAAATAAAAAAATGAATAAATAATAAATAAAAAGATAATAAAAAAAAATATATAAATACACTTGAATTTATTCACGGTCGATCAAGTGTGGATCACGTTAAGCAATTTCAAGTCATCTCGTAAGGGATCATCATTTTGGATAAGAAAGAAGAAACTCTCATAATGTGAAATGCCAGAAGAGCAAAACTCGGCTACTTTTGTTCTCGTTAACGTCTCTGTCATCTCATTTCGGTCCAATGTATAAGGGCCGCTTGCAGGCAAATAATAAATTGCATTCGTATAATGCGGATCGAGTACGAGTTGGCAAATGCAAGAATGGTAAACAGAAAAAGGGTGAGAAAGAAAGAAAGAAAGAATGAATGAAAGAAAAAAATGAATGAATGAATGAAAGGAATTACACTGGATAGAAAACTCATGGTTGGTTATGGTTCATTCTATTGCATTATAATAAAACGATCTTTCAATAGTTGTTAAGTAAATATCATGCTATTGCAATTTCACTGAATAAACAATTCTTTTACTCAAAGAATCAAATCTTAGGACAATTCAATTAATCGAAATTCAAAGTTCATTGCCACAAATACCTGAGATTGACCCATCCATTAGCAATTTTCGTTAAGATCCCGAAATAATATTGTCCTCCCATCTACCCAGTGGTCTTTTCCCGTTGGTATTGGGATTTATGGCAGGGGCATGGCATAGCAATTCGACCTATCTACTCTAATTTTAAATTTAGTCACCAGATAGCGTATTCAAGTGCTAGAGATCCCAATACCGATCAGTATTTTATGCACCGTTCGATCCACCCCCATGTACGCAACGTGCCCTGCCCATTTTAACTTCTACTATGGGGTTTTCTCCATTCGCCCGTTTCCTCATTGCGTTTTGCATCTGAAGATTTTACGAACAACTTTATTTTCTAAAACTTCATTAATTAATCGAGCCCGTCCGATAGAGACAAAAGCTTTAAGCTTAGCCGCCTAGTGGCAAGAAACGTGAATTACAGCACTGGCGGGAACGTGTTAAACATATTTTCTTATTTTATTTATATTTTTTTTATTTAAATGCATTGTAAATCACACACAGGGATGTCATTAGCTATTGCCCAATAGTTTCTAACATAAAACAATCATGGTAACACAGGAATATTTCGAATTGAACACGTTGAAAGATTCTAACCTATAATTCGCTAAGTTTTCTCGATTTTGAAGCAACTAGACAGCAACCGTGAGCTGAATAATTTATTGACATTGACTAAATTGATTTTTTTCTTAAGTTCTTGGTTTATGATCGATCTTAAATACTTAAAGTTGTTGACCCGTTCCAAATTTTTATCCTGGACGACCAAAGTTGTAGTGTTAGACACATTCTGAATTTTATCTTTGTGATTTTTTATATTATTATTATTATTATTGTTTTTCCTTTCGAGTAAGGTACGGTTAACACAGATCGTTTAAAATGCGTTACTTTAAAAACTACACCTTTCGCAATTGGAATCTAACAAGAAAACACACTTCAACGACATTGACGCTAATTAATGCCGAGCCATTACTCGTTTGCATGTATGAAAATGATTTTTGCCGTGAACTAACCGATCTCGCCGATATCGATTATGAGAACTACGAGTATATTAATCAGATTAGGAGTGGGGATAACGAACTAAAGAAAAAAAGAAAAAGATAAATAAAAAGAGAGAGAGAGGATTCGTCAAGAAATCAACTATACATATATATATACACATATATAATGATATTGATCACTTTGATAGATCGAACATGTCGTAAAAATGTTATTTCGTCTGTAATATTAGTTTCTTTTTTATCTTCATATGAAAATTCTCACAATTAAACGTATACGATTGGAATAGAAACAATTTAGAGTTAATTAAAATCCGAAATTTCGTCAGACGGGGACCATTGAACGAATTTATTAATGTCGTTAACAGAAGTCATAAATATTTTACAAATCTTCTACATTTGGTAATAAAATGAAGGATAAAAATATATATATATATATATATTTCATTAAGATTATTATAGTTAATAAATAAATAAAATTAGTCGAGAAAATTGATAAGCTAATAGCTTCTAGGTTTAATAATAAAACGTGTTTCCCCCACCCTTTTACTGAGAAGTGGGGAAGAAAAAGAAGAAACAGATGGATACTTAAAACTCGTAATATATTTTTTTTTTTNTTTTTTAGAAACCATCCAATCGAAACTGCGATTAGTTGATACTGGTACAAATATAACTGTGAAAAAAAAAACACACACACACACGTGTATATAATTTATGCTGATTTATTGTATAGTCAGTGTGTGTCGACTTCATTAAAATTTATAAGACAAATTTCCATTAATAAATTTTGATATTAAAAAAAAAAAAAAAAACAAATGCAATGTTTCTAAAAAGTATTGACAACTAGAAAATGTTTAATAAATTGTTCAATTTGTTTAATTCACAATCGTGAATGATAAAATTATTTAATCCCACTATGAAAATGACAAAAGAGGTTGATTCTAACAACCAACAAAAAAAAAAAAATAATAAAAAGGGGTAAAACATAAATTCGTAAGAAACAAGATGATTCACTGAACTTCATGGGGAGTTGTCAGAAATTTCGTAAGTCACTAAATTATTCGAAGAAATTTCAAACGAAGGGACTAACTGATGGATAGACCAACGAACCAACGAATGGATGGATGGAATATACGAAGATGAAGAAAGATACACGTAGTAAAAAGGAAACGAACATGAGAACGGGGGTGGTTCTATTTTGAACAAACCTCCCACACCCCAACCATGTCACAACCTAATAATAACCATCTCTTTGATGTACTACTCATCGTTCAACGTTTAATAAATTCACGTATTGCTACTACTCCCCTTTCAAAGGAAAATTCTTTTCGATGTACCGCATCCGTTCACAAAAAGCAAAAGTTACTATGGGTCTCCTTGGTTTGAAACAATTTTTTACCAACGTAGCTTTTATACTTGCCCTTTTACGTGTGTTGTATGTGTTTTTTTTTCTCTTCGTAATAATGATATTTAAAAATAGTCCTTTAAAAAGATAAGTAATATAGGGGTTATAAGTTTATATTATAACCTATATAATAGGTTATATTATATATTTGTATTATGTAATATATATATACATAGCAAATATTTTTATATTAGGTGTTAGAAACTATTATATAAGTTATAAGTTTATATTATTACCAATATAACAGGTTATAATATTATTATTAGGTTATAAATAATTA